>WNGS01094376.1:0-14834 GCA_020271785.1 Procambarus virginalis
CTTCAGTTTCTGGGAGCCACTTAGTAGCATGTCTTTGCACCTTTTCCATTTGTTGATGTGCTTCTTAAGATATGGGCACCAAACAACCGCTGCATATTCTAGCTTTGGCCTAACAAAAGTCATGAACATTTCTTTAGTATATCCCATCCATGTATTTAAAAGCAATTCTGAAGTTAGAAAGCATAGCATAGCTCCTTGCACAATATTCTTTATGTGGTCTCAGGTGATAGTTTTCTATCTAGAACCACCCCTAGATCTCTTTCTTTATCAGAGTTCTTTAAAGATTTCTCACATAATATATAGGTTGTGTGGGGTCTATGTTCCCTATTCCACATTCCATAACATGACATTTATTAACATTAAATTCCATTTGCCAAGTGGGCTCCATATACTTATTTTATCCAGGTCTTCTTGAAGGGCATGACAATCATCTAAATTTCTTATCCTTCCTATTATCTTAGCATCATCAGCAAACATGTTCATATAATTCTGTATACCAACTGGTAGATCATTTATGTAGACAATAAACATCACTGGTGCAAGAACTGAACCCTGTGGTACTCCACTTGTGACATTTCTCCAGTCCGATACATTGCCTCTGATCACAGCCCTCATTTTTCTATCAGTCAGAAAGTTTTTCATCCATGTTAGAAGCGTACCTGTCACTCCTCCAATATTTTCCAGTTTCCAGAACAACCTCTTATGTGGAACTCTGTCGAAAGCCTTTTTTAGGTCCAGATAGATGCAGTCAGCCCAACCATCTCTTTCCTGTAATATCTCTGTTGCTCGATCATAAAAACTGAGTAAATTCGATACACAGGATCTACCAGATCGAAAACCATACTGTCTGTCTGATATTATATCATTTCTCTCCAGGTGTGCTACCCATTTAGTTTTAATTATTTTTCCAATATTTTGACTATTACACTTGTCAATGATACCGGTCTATAATTAAGGGGTCTTCTCCTGCTTCCACTCTTGTAATTGGAACTATGTTAGCCTTTTTCCACACATCAGCTACAACTCCTGTAAACAGGGATGCCTGAAAGATCAGTTGAAGAGGGATGCTGAGCTCAGGTGCACATTCTCTCAGAACCCATGGTGAAACTCCATCTGGACCAACTGCTTTGTTCTTATTTAGCTCTTTGAGCATTTTTTTCCACTTCGTCTCTAGACACCTCTATGTGCTCTATGTTGTTCTCTGGAATTCTTATTGTATCTGGTTCCCTGAAGATTTCATTTTGTACAAACACACTTTGGAACTTTTCGTTTAATGTTTCACACATTTCCTTTTCATTTTCCGTGAATCTATTTCCCATTTTCAACCTCTGAATATTATCCTTTACCTGCAATTTGTTGTTTATGAATTATAGAATAGACCTGGTTCTGTTTTACATTTGTCTGCAATCCCTTTTTCAAATTTCTTTCTGCCTCTCTCCTCACTGCCGTGTAGTTGTTTCTCGCATCTTTGTATCGCTGGTATGATTGGGTTTGGCCTCTTCCTGTATTGATTCCATTTTTGTGTCTTTTGGTCTCTGGCCCTCTCGCACTTTCTGTCGAACCAATCCTGTTTCCTAGTTCTGCTTCTCTGTTTTGGTATAAATTTTTTTGTGCCTTTATCATATATTTCACAAAACTTGACATACATCTCATTCACTTCCTTGCCTAGCAACAAGTCTGTCCAATTATACTCCCTAAAAAATTTTCTAAGGTTGCCATAATGTCCTCTCCTAAAGTCAGGTTTTTCAATTGCATCGACCATCATATTTTCTTCCAGATTATAACGCATTGCATACTTTATCCTCAAAAGACATGGTCACTTTTACCCAAGGGAGGAAGGTACTGAATGTCAAATATTTCTTCCTCCTTCCTGGTAAATATCAAATCTAGCATGGAGGGAACGTCACCTTCCTCATCCTCGTAGCTTGTTTAACATGTTGATACAAGAATGTTTCCAGGATGAGGTCTACAATTTACAGGTCCAGAAATCTTCTGTTTTAGCTTCATATGCTTCCCAGTCTATGGATTTCAAGTTGAAGTCGCCGACTATCAACAGTCGTGAACTATCGTTATCCGCTCTCGCTATGATCTCTCTCATTATCGTTATAAGACCTTCTCGTTTACTATCTAGCTCCTCCTTTGACCATGTGCTGCTTAGCGGTGGACTATATGCATTTATGATCACTAGTTTATCATCCTCATGGCAGATCTCTAGTGCTATTATGTCAACTTCTTGTGGATTGGTAGTCATTATTTCGTTCACCTTTAGGTGTTCTTTCACCAGCACAGCAACGCCACCGCCTTCCTAATTTTTCTGTCCCGTCTCCAAATTGAGTAGCCCCTTGGGAATATGACCTCATTTAAAATAACATCTTCAAGTTTTGTCTCCGTGAGTGCAACAATGTCTGGTGTCTGCAGCTGTATTATATCACTTAACTCCAGTATCTGTGCGACCTGGATTTTGCTTTCATGATGGATCCGCGTTCCTTCGTGTATGGGTCTTCGTGTCCTTACTGGGTTCGTTCGTTATGAAGTACCGGAGTCGTCCTAGTTAGCAGACTGCCCTTTCTTCTCTTTAGAAGTGTTGCCTTCGGCAGCGAGTGCATTGTCTGCGATGTTGAAGCTGTTCGCGTCGCTCCTGCGGGATGCGGTTTCGTGGTTTTATGCTTTTCGGCTCACGTGTCAGCAGGCGGTGCTTGCTTCTTCCTTGGAATCCACTTGGGCCCTGGCTCTTAAGATTGTCTTCGCCATTTTGTCTGTTGCTGTTTAGAAGAGTCTGCAGTGATGCAGTATCTGCAGATGACTTTGGCTAGTTGCCGTCCTATGTCCGAATTGTTAAACCTCCAGGGGGGGGGGGGCTCGTGGAGGGTCATCCCCGGGGTCGTGCCAGGGCTCAGGATTCTTTTTCTCTAATGGTAGGCCAGTGGTATCAGGTTCGGCGCTGGCGCAGCCCTTGGTGCCATCTGTTTCTGTTTGGCACGGGGATCGCCCTTTGCACCGTATGGGTGCTCATAAGGTGCGTTGGCTCTTTTGCAGTTTGTTCCAGTGACGGAGCAGTGGAAGGGAGGCTCGCTCTGTTTGCCCGCCTGGTTCCATGATTCGTGGGCCTTTCGGGTTGTTTCGTGTGGCCTGTGGTGGCGTTGGGTGGGCTGCTCCTCATGCAGGGGGTTCGGGGCTGGCAGGGCAGGCCTCTTCTCCTGCTCTGTCAAGTCGTCACGGAGTGGGTTCGCTTGGGCGTGGTCGAAATGTCCTCGTCCCTCAGGTGGATCTCCCGCCTGTTTCCGGTCCCGAGACGGGGACCTCCAGTTCATTCCTGCCTTGTCTCGTCTGAACCCGTTGGTTATTGCCCCCTCCTTTCAGATGACTACTCTGTCCCAGGTCTGTTTTCTATTTGAGCCGGGCCCTTGGATGGTGTCCCTGGACCTCCAGGACGCGTGCCAATTCCGATTCATCCGCAGTTCAGGGACTGGCTCGGTTTTGTGGCGAGACGTCGAGGTTACCGTTTTCGTTGCCCGATTCTGGCACCTCACGCTTTCATTCCCCATACTTGGGTTGTGGTGACCCGCCTGCGTCTTAAGTGTTCGGGTTCTGGCCTACCTCGATGAATGGCTGGTTCGGGCTTCCGGCCAGTCCATGTGTCTGCTTGCCAGGGATTTGGTTCTTAGATTGCTGGGTTCGGGTTTTTGGTGAACTAGAGGAAGTCCCATCTGGTTCCCCCTTAGCTGGTCTTGTGCGAGACGCTCGGACCGCTTCCTCGTCTCTTCTGGCGGCTCTGCTTTGTCTGCATTCCCTCCTCCGCCTGAGGGGCTCCCGGGTAACGCGGCGGTTGCTCGAGGGTTTGTGTGGGAGCCTGAACTTTGCCTGATGGTCTATCCGCCAGGTCGGGTGTGGCTCCGTCGGCTGTTTTGGTTCCTTTGGGGATGTCTCTTCTGCCTCTCTTCTAACCACTGGTTTGGCCTCCGGGGCCTTGCATAGGTTGCTGCGTCGCAGGCCTCCTCTTCGGGTTTTCAGGGTTCAGTGCCTCAGCGCCTACCAAAGCCCTCCCTCGATGTCTTCACGGATGCTCCAGCTAAGCTTTCTTAGCTGTGGCTTTGTGACCAGTGCTCACCAGGCCAGCTAAGGTGGTGGGTTCCATCCCTCCGGTGGGTTCACAGCACTGTGCTGGAGTTCACAGCTGTGTGGATGTCACTCTGGAGGATTCGGGTCTCTTGCGGATCGACGGTCCGGCTCAATTTGGACTGTTCCCCGGTGGTTCATTGCCTGAACCACCCTGGGTTCGATGCGGTCCTTGGCTCTTTGGTGCTGGTCGCTTTCGGGTGACTAGTCTGCCGAGTTCTCAGGGTTTGGCTCTCCTGGCGCTTCATGTTCAGGCGTGTCTAATGTCCAGGCAGACGACCTGTCCTGGTTCATTCCCATGTCCATGGAATGGACGGTCGACGCCGGATCGTTCCATTGGCTCTGCCGGCCGTTCAGGCCTCCGGAAGTGGATCTCTCTGCGTCTGCGTGGTCGGGGCATCTCCCGTATATGCGGCACCCTTCCCCGACTGTGACCTTCAGGCATGACGACTCCCCAGTCATGCCTGAAGGTCGATGCCTTCAGGCATGACTGGGCAACCCGTCCTAGCAAATTCATATAGTCAATATTGACTTATTTAATAAGTGCATAGGTGACATACTTACATAATAGTTTCCCTTGAAAAGCTTCATAGAAAACACCGACCTTACCTACCTACTTAGTATGTTAAGATAAGCATCTTATTGCTTCGTAATTACAATTATTACCTAACCTATACCTATAATAGGTTAAGTAACAATTGTAATTACGAAGCTATAAGATGCTTATTTTAACATACTAAGTAGGTTAGGTAAGGTCGGTGTTTTCTATGAAGCTTTTCAAGGGAAAATATTATGTTTAGTATGTCACCTATGCATGTAACTAATAAGTCAATATTGAATATACGAAGTTGCGAGGACGGGTTGGACTGGGCGAGGTAGGGTTACCTGTACCTCTTTTCCCTGGTTCAACTGTTGCTCCAAGTCCTGGCTCACTTGGAGACTTACCAGAGGAGAGTAGTTCTCTTGGCCCATTGGTGGCCGGCCAGCCCTGGTGTCGGGTGCTGCTTGCTCGGTGTCCGAACCGAGGGTCTTCCCGTGGCCCTGCCTCTTTTAGGAGATTGGTCCTGCCCATTACAAGGCTGGTTCGCTCTTCTCCGAGTCTTCACACCTGATCTTTCTGACCCGAGTCTATCACCATTTGTATGGGGCGCAGGTGACTTTGTTGTTGGTCTCCCATCTGCGTGCCTCGTCTTGACGGCAGCGAAAGGTTTCTTGGCGGTCCTTCACTTTTTCCTATCACAATGTAGGTGTACTTTGGTCTCTGATAGGGTTGTTTTGTCCTTCCTCTCATGGTTGTTTCAGGACTGTCATCACAGGACTGGAGGTGTTTTTGCGTATTTTGACATCCAGTCTAAGAACTAAAGGTGGATCACCAGCGTGGTGGTCTTGGGCTCCCCCTTCCCCTCCTGGGAAGGAGGGGGTTGCGGCGACATCATGTCATCATGTTCGTTTGCCAATTTCGTTTGTGGGTTCTGTCCACTCGTTCAGCTTTTGGTAGCAATAGTGTATAGAAACGGGGTTTCTATAAGCCATTGCTCTTCATTGCCTCTCTTGATGGACCAGATTCTGGCTCATGGTCCCCGGTAGGCAAGAACTCCAAGCACATTGACTGGCGAAAGAATGTTATACCTATCCAATTAACCTGGATAGCTCTGGGACTCGCCCAGAAAGCGACGTTTCATTACAGTCAATGCTGGTTTTTTGTACACGCTTAAAAGCATGGTAATATTGTACAATGATCTCCCACTCCATTGGAAGCCCATTCAATGAAAACTATATGTAGCAGGACAATTCCAATCTAGCTATGTGATACAACAAATTATTTTAAGGAATAAAGAAAATTATGCATATAGTAATTGGTTTTATGATGCAAACAGATTAAAAATTTGGGTGTGAAGTATCATAAACCACCACTTTCTGATCTAGTCCCTCAGATGCTCCTGAAGCCGGAGCCCAAATGGTCCAACAAGCACTCTTATAACCCACCAAGCTCTCATTCATCATGTTTCCTCACTGTACAAGCCAGTTTTTAAATGATCATGCCAATGGGGGAGCAGAGAATGGCAGGTCTAACTTTAGCCACCACAAAGAGAGCAGCTCGCAATATTGGGTTTATCAGACAGATTTTAGCCAAGGGAAGCGGCTGGCAGACGAAGTATCGAACGGGTTTTTATCACTGCTACCACCACAGAAAAGTGGAGGTAGCAGTGATAAAAAATATTGAAACCTTATACATACAAGGATTTGGATGATGCCATTTACCAGTGATTGAAACAGCATTGTACCCTAGGAAGAACCATTGGTGGCATAATTAAAGTCTAGAGATGAAAGAATGGATCTCTGTTCTAATATACAGGCAATCCTCTTCCTAAGTTATGAGCTGCAGATTTATAAACAGCCTCAGAATTATGTTCCACTACATAAGCAATCACTGAAGTCCTCACATTACAAACAGTACTGTACAAGTTTTGCAGCCGAGTGAATGCCATATGGCCAAACTTTCCAGATAGCACTTACTCATGCGAGTGTATATTTGTTGCACTTAGTGAACTATTTTAGCTTTTTATCAAGAGAAAACATCCTTAACCACTGTGATGCACCAAGTTTATTATGACATTCCCCCTGTGCGCATGAAATCAAGTGTTACCAAAAATTCTTTTTTCTTTGTAAATGATAAATTCCCTTCCCTGAACATGTCTATGTAAAAATAAATGCCAAATTCACTTACTTTGGCTGTCGGGACGTGGACTAGATGTGCTGTGATATCACCAGGGGCTGGTGGTCCGTGCGTGAAGCTCCCAGATTGGTTGCGCGGGTCATTCAAACACCGCGAGTTGCCACAAATATATTTCAATTATTTGTTCTATGTATTTCCAATGCGGTTTTATTTGTTTGTTTTTATCGTATACGATGCATATTTGTGTTCTTTACAATATGTATACAGTAGAACATTCATAATGTTCCATGGAATTGTGATTACATGGGTCAGTAATGTGCCCACAATAAATGTTTACTGTCACAATATTACTTCTTAAAAATTCACTAAAATTACAACATGTACAGTTTTCACACACTATTTACACAGTAACACACTATATTACACACTCAGTACTTCGGAAGTGAGTAATAATCAACAAAGTAGTCCGTGGTACACAGCGCGACTCGCTCTGCCTGCCTGCCTGCCTCCCTCCCTCCCAAGCTCTGCCTGCCTTCCTCCTTGCCTACCACCCAGCCTCTGCCTGCTTCCCTCCTTGCCTACATCCCAGCCTCTGCCTGCCTGCCTGCCTCCCTCCTCCCTGCCTGCCTGCCTGCCTGCCTGCCTGCCTGCCTGCCTCCCTCCCTCCCTCCTCTGCCTGTCTGCCTCCCTCCAACTCTGCCTGCCTGTCTCCCTCCAAGCTCTGCCTGCCTGTCTCCCTCCTTGCCTCTCCCTCCCTCCAAGCTCTGCCTTCCTCCTCGCCTCCCTCCCTTGCCTACCCTCCCAGCCTCTGCCTGCCTGCCTCCCTCCCTCCCTCCCAAGCTCTGCCTGCCTGCATCCCTCCCTCCCAAGTTCTGCCTGCCTGTCTCCCTCCCAAAGCTGCCCTGCCTCCCTCCCTCCCAAGCTCTGCCTGCCTCCCTCCCTCCCAGCTCTGCCTGCCTCCCTCCCAAGCTCTGCCTGCCTCCTTGCCTCTCCCTGTTGCCTGCCTCCCTCCTTGCTACCAACCAGCCTTGCTGCCTGCCTCCCTCCCAAGCTCTGCCTGCCTTCTCCCTCCCAAGCTCTGCCTGCCTCCCTCCAAGCTTGCCTTCCTCCTGCCTCTCCCTCCCTGCCTACCTCCCAGCCTCCTGGTTTTGATACTGGTTGATGGGGTTCTGGGAGTTTTCTACTCCCAAGCCCGGCCCGAGGCCAGGCTTGACTGTGAGAGTTTGGTCCACTAGGCTGTTGCTTGGAGCGGCCCGCAGGCCACATACCCACCACAGCCGGTTGGTCCGGAACTCCTTGGGGATAAATCTAGTTTCCTCTTGAAGATGTCCACGGTTGTTCCGGCAATATTTCTTATGCTTGCTGGGAGGACGTTGAACAACCGCGGACCTCTGATGTTTATACAGTGTTCTCTGATTGTGCCTATGGCACCCTGCTCTTCACTGGTTCTATTCTGCATTTTCTTCCATATCGTTCACTCCAGTACGTTGTTATTTACTGTGTAGATTTGGGACCTGGCCCTCCAGTATCTTCCAGGTGTATATTATTTGATATCTCTCTCGTCTTCTTTCTAGTGAGTACATTTGGAGAGCTTTGAGACGATCCCAATAATTTAGGTGCTTTATCGCGTCTATACGTGCCGTATATGTTCTCTGTATTCCCTCTATTTCAGCAATCTCTCCTGCTCTGAAGGGGAAGTGAGTACTGAACAGTACTCAAGACGGGACAGCACAAGTGACTTGAAGAGTACAAGCATTGTGATGGGATCCCTGGATTTGAAAGTTCTCGTAATCCATCCTATCATTTTTCTGGCTGTCGCAATATTTGCTTGGTTATGCTCCCTAAACGTTAGGTCGTCAGACATCATTATTCCCAAATCCTTTACATGCTGTTTCCTACTATGGGCACATTTGATTGTGTTTGTACCCTGTATTATGTTTAAGGTCCTCATTTTTACCGTACCTGAGTACCTGGAATTTATCACTGTTAAACATCATATTATTTTCTGATGCCCAGTCGAAAACTTTATTAATATCAGCTTGAAGTTTTTCAATGTCTTCAGCCGAGGTAATTTTCATACTGATTTTTGTGTCGTCTGCAAAGGATGATACGAAGCTGTGACTTGTATTTTTGTCTATATCTGATATGAGAATAAGGAAAAGCAGCGGTGCAAGGACTGTACCCTGAGGTACAGAGCTTTTAACTGCACTTGGACTAGATTTTATATGGTTGACCGTTACTCGCTGAGTCCTGTTTGACAGAAAACTGAGTATCCAGCGTCCTACTTTACCGGTTATTCCCATTGACTTCATTTTGTGTGCTATCACGCCATGGTCACATTTATCGAAAGCCTTTGCGAAGTCCGTGTATATCACATCAGCATTCTGTTTTTCTTCTAATGCCTCAGTGACTTTATCGTAGTGCTCAAGTAGCTGTGAGAGGCACGATCTTCCCGCTCGAAATCCATGTTGGCCTGGGTTGTGAAGGTCATTGGTCTCCATGAAATTGGTGACCTGACTCCTAATCACTCTCTCAAATACTTTTATTATGTGCGATGTTAGTGCAACTGGTCTATAATTCTTTGCCAATGCTTTGCTCCCTCCCTTGTGTAGAGGGGCTATGTCTGCTACTTTAAGTGCATCTGGTATCTCCCCCGTGTCCAAGCTCTTCCTCCACACTATACTGAGTGCCTGTGCTACCGGCACTTTGCATTTCTTTATAAATATTGAATTCCATGAATCTGGACCTGGAGCCGAGTGCATGGGCATGTTTTCAATTTCTCTTTCAAAATTTAGTGCGCTCGTGTTGATATCAGTTATATTTACAGGGGTTTGGATATCCCGCATAAAGAAATTGTCTGGATCTTCTACTTTCATGTTGTTTATTGGAGTGCTAAACATGTCCTCATACTGCTTTTTTAGGATTTCACTAATTTCTTTGTCATCCTCCGTGTATGAACCTTCAGGCAGGGCCTCTCCCTGCCTGCCTACATTTCAGCCTCTCCATCCACCTCCAGTCAGCCATCACTGACACAACAAGTGCATTTGGAGTCGACATGGTGCACAGATGTTCCTTGATTGTGCAGATATGTCCAACAATGTGAGAATAGCAAACAATATATGTCCTATGTGAGGGAGCCGGTCGGCCGAGCAGACAGCACGGTGGACTCGTGATCGTGTGGTCCTGGGTTCGATCCCAGGCACCGGCGAGAAACACTGGGCAGAGTTTCTTTCACCCTATGCCCCTGTTACCTAGCAGTAAAATAGGTACCTGGGTGTTAGTCAGCTGTCACAAGCTGCTTCCTGGGGGTGGAGGCCTGGTCAAGGACCAGGCTGCGGGGACACTAAAGCCCCGAAATCATCTCAAGATAACCTCAAGATAACAAAGTCACGGAATGAATACTCCAGCCTCATGACAAATCAAAACAATGTGCCGTGAATCTGTGATGTCATAAGGTAGAAGGCACTAGGGTGGTGGACCCGGTGGCTGTCTGCATCAAATGTATCTTACCTGAACGTTACTTGAAAAATTACCGACACTTAACTTCAGAAAAACTGGAGCTCCGGAAATAACGACCCGGGTACAGCCCCATATAGGCTGTTAAATCGAGTGGATACTACTGTACAAAGGTACAGATAGATTTTCGCTATCTTCGTTCTGTGTGCTTGCAAATAACGCACTCACATACACCCTTAGTTTTAGTACTTGTATGTGGTCTGTTGCCAAGCTTGTAAATCATAGGGTAGTATTGAAAAGATTAGAGGAAAAGATCAATTTGTAAGGCAGTCTTGAAAAGATCGCTTTGTAATGTCCCACACTGGAAAAGATTCAGCCAACCTCGAAGAGTATCAGTCAATATAGAAGAGATTCAGCTATTCTTTAAAAATATCTATGGAAAGCACCACCATGGAAGTCGCTAACATTGTTCATCTATGTTACTTGTATTAGATGCATCATCACTGAATGCAGAAAACGATTCATCTATGTATCATCTATATAAATTGGAGATGGCATGGGTGGCGCTCAAGAGCTACAACTGAATACGCTTACTGTATCGGCCTAATTGGTGCTATATTCCTTACATCCGACCTTTGTGTTAGGTCCTTATTGTGCCTAGCTTCACTAATATCATGACCCTCATGTTCTTCAAACAACAAGGTCTGAATTTCACCAACAGAGCGCGATCTTTCAACACAGCGTCAGACAGGTGTTCGGGAGCCAGAGGCGCATGCGCCACCCATGGTTGCTCACTTAGTACAGTACTAACCCAGTCAGCAGTCCTAGGGCATTCTGGTAATTTTTCCAAGATGGCTGCCTCTCACTGGAGGTCCTATATGTCCATTTCGTACACAACCTACCGCGCACACATTTTGAATGGGTACGAAAAAATAAAAAAGTTTTCTCGGTTTGCGCAGTTTCCCACCAACTGAGTTTTCTCGGTTGGTGCAGTCCAGTGGTTAATAATGGTTGATAAGAGGACATTGTTGGTGGTGCACCAGCACCAAGAGGAAAGCTGTAACCTTGGAAATGAATAGATAATACTAGTATAATCACCACCACCTGAATTAATTAGATATCTTCACAAAAATTACTAAATTAGGCAAGCGGGAAGCTTTATTATGAAAGGTACAGTAATTAGGAAAAACATTTTATCTTTTGTTTAAAAAATGTGTTTTACATATTGATTTTTGGTGGTCCAGTATTGCATCCCCCATTTACAGGACTGAGCCTGTGGGAAATTAGCATCCAACTTACAAATGGCTGACGTGTTTCCTTTTGAAACATCCTGTTCTCAAGTTAGAGGACACCCTGTACACACGGGTCACATACCTTGCTATCATATGGCCTTACACTATTTTTTTTGGCCTTACACAAACTTTAGATTTATACACCATTAGCCTACCAGCACTGTGGAATGCCACTAACAGCAGCTACTTTGCCAAAAATGTGAAAATGTAACCCAATCCATAAGCATTATGTCAACCAACATTAAGGGCTTTATTACCAATGTTAACGATCTCAGTTACATTAACAGGATTCCTAAAAACCATGGATGAGTCATGACAGCCAGAAGCAAAGGTCAGAGTTGCCGTTTGCAACAGTAAATCCAACTATACAATGCCTCCATTCAAGGTGTATGTAATGAATACATCTTAATGGTTTACCCAGTCAACTTCTTGATGGACCATTTTGACTCCCTACTATTGCAACATAGCTTTCAGAACATTTTAATTGAGACCTCGACTAGAACCTAATACCTGAAGATACAAAAGGCATCCTTCAGCTCAAAAGGAACCATCACCAATTAGCTTATCACTGAATGAAAGAAGATCAAAAGTGGTACATTTGCCATTGGTAATCAAGAAAACTTAGGTGGAGCAGGTTTAAGTCAAGTGGTCCCTGAGGAGAGTAAGGGAATGGAAAGGAGTGCACACCAGTCAGCCTTACAGTACATATTTCTTCTTTGATAAATTGTTTAATATCAGAGATGTAGCACAGAACTAGGAATACCAAGAAGTAATTTTGATTAGCAATAAATATTTTTATGTATAAATCTGTTAAGTCATATCATAGAACAACAATTTTAATTATTGGCACTAAATGCAAACTGTGTTATGGCAAAAATTGCACATATCTAAGGACCCCCTGTACTTTCTCTCATGCTACTGCTACTACTACCATCACTACACTTAAGGTTTCAATGGATTAATTTAGTTCAGTAACTAGTGAGTGCTATCAATCTAATGAGAAACTGTTTACAATAGATTCTTCAAAAAACTTCATAGTGTTAATACTCAAGAGGTAAATGTAATGATCTACTAAACTGAATAAAAGATTTATAAATTTACAGTAATGCACAACTTGAGCAATATGGCAGTATTAAAGACATTTTTAATAAACTCCTGAGTATGCACCATATAACTCACTGAGATCCTTAATAGAAGGTGGAGGCTGTGATCCTGGCATACCAGGAGGTCCTATCGGAGGAGGTGGTCTCATTGGTTCAGGTCCACCTATCCCTCCTGATGCTTGCTGCAGGAGATCCACTATGGAGTTTCCACCCGTTTTGTCTGCCGGAGAAATTGGTGCGAAGAAGCGGTTCGAGTCGAGGCCTGCCGTGGGCGAAGGGATCACAATGTTTGTTTCGCTACCCGTGATTTCTGCAGAGGCAGGTTTGCGGGTTAGGCTTCAGACTTAAGGTCTGAAGAGTACTCAGCACTACAGTGGAAACCATGGTTCTTCTGGGCTATTAGTATCATAAGCAATTTAGTACAGCTGGGGTTAGTGTAGATTGCAATATTATTAGTAATTACTGTACTTCTAACAACCTGTACCTCTTTCAATGTGATATTAAATAATTTTATAGTTAGTAACTATAGTATATGCAAGTTTTAATAAGGCCCGTATCTAGTAAACGGCTCACTCTGGGATTAACAAACAAGCCATGAAAACCTAAGTGTAAGGCTCAATCAAGCAGAGCCACAAACACTACTACACACTACCACAAGGTACTGATAGTACTGCTCCTAGTATTATATTTGAAGCACAGCAAGAAAATTTCAACTAATTGGTAAACATGAAAAATAAAAATTATTACAGTACCTAAATCAAAATTAATTACAAACAATTATAAAAAAAATATGATATAAACACTTGGTTTTCTTTTATCACGGATAGGAAGCCAGTCTGCTTACCGAAGTCCCCCTATGCCAACAACTGACCTTCCCAAAGTTGCAGCCCACAACAGTTACCTAACTCCCAGGTACCTATTTATTGCTAGCTGAGCAAAATGCATCACGTGTAAAATGCATAACATGTAAGAAGGTTTCGCCTTAGCTCTTGCCTATATACCAAGTTCTTTGGGGCTTACAGTTCCCAAGCGGGCATTTGAAAGCATAGACGACATTGGTCTCTAAGGCGTTCTGCTAACGGAGACCAACGTCGTCCATGCCTTCAAATGCCTGCTTGGGGACTGTAAGCCCCAAAGAACTCAGTATATAGGCAAGACGACAACATCTCTTTCCAGGCGATTAACAATGTATAAGCAACAGGGCTCCATTAAGGAACATATAATCTCTTCCAACAACCAGACCATCTCCAGAGAAATCTTAACAAACGACACAGAAATCGATAGATACAGCGACAGCAGGCGGCTTGACATCTACGAGGCACTACACATCAAAAAGTCAACACCAGCAATCAGCAGCCAATTAATGCACAACTATATTCTACCCATTTCAAGACTCCGTACTAATATAAAAGCATCAAGAGGAAGTATGGGCCAATAGGCCCTTTGCAGTTACTTCCATTCTTACGCTCTCATATATCCAATTAATACCCATTGTTCCGTGTTCTGTCTTGTGTTTGCCAAGTTTGTTCACCTCATCCAAAACTGTTGCAACATATCATTTCACCCAAGTGCGAGTATTTAAGATGGATAAGCTGTTTACTATTAGCATAAGTAAAACTCTGTTTAGTGTTTTCAGGTTACAATTGTGTGTGTAAACTAAAGTCTTTGAAAATGTATTAGTTATTACGAAATGTGTTCAATGTGTTCATATATATTCAATGTTCATATTTTATTATATATATATATATATATGTATTTATATATATATATATAATATATATAATATATAATATCTATATATAGTATATATATATATATATATATAATGTCGTACCTAGTAACCAGAAAGCACTTCTCAGCCTACAATGAAGGCCCGATTTGCCTAATAAGCCAAGTTTTCATGAATTAATATATTTTCTCTCCAATTTTTTTCTTATGAAATAATAAAGCTACCCATTTCATTATGTATGAGGTCAATTTTATTTATTGAGTTAAAATTAACGTAGTTATATGACCGAACCTAACCAACCCTACCTAACCTAACCTAACCTATCTTTATAGGTTAGGTTAGGTATCCGAAAAAGTTAGGTTAGGTAGTCGAAAAACAATTAATTCATGAAAACTTGGATTATTAGGCAAATCGGGCCTTGCATAGTAGCTGAGAAGTGCGTTCTGGCTACTAGGTACGAC
>WNGS01094383.1:0-46810 GCA_020271785.1 Procambarus virginalis
AGTAGACGCTAAGTGATCTATCTCTCGTTCTTAAAAACTGGGTATCACATTAGCAACTTAGCCAAAAACTCTGGCACTTCTATGCCTGACTCTATTGAGTTATTAAGAAATATAATTGACAGTGGGTCACAAAGCTCACCTTTGCATTCTTTAAGCACCCTGGCAAAAGCACTTCATCCGCCCTGGGGATTGGTTTGGGTTTGTAGCTTTTCATTTTGTTTAAGGAACATCCTCCCTGGTAACTGCTAACATCGTCAACCTGTCCTCGTTTCCTATACATCGACCTGTGTGTCGGTGTAGATGTGCATATGTGTCATAGTTCCTCTTTAGTAATACAGGAGACAAATATTGTTATTAAAATACTACTCTATCTCTTCATCACTATCTTTTATTTGCCTGGTCTCAGTTTAATGGTCCTATCCTATTCCTAGTCCTTAGTTACGATATAACTGAAAAAACCTTTTAGGATGTGTCTTGTGCTGCCCTGTCTATACGACTTCATAGTTTTCTATTTGGCTTTCCTTATCTCGTTTAGTTAACTTATAACTAGTTGAACGAATTCCTGTTCTAACAGTGCTCCCTCATTTTAATCCTTTTGTACAACCTCCTGTCATTTGTCCTATACGAACTTCATAGTATTCATTTTGCTTTCCTTATCTCTTTTTAACATTTTTAACACGATGAACGAATTCCTGTTCTAAGTACCTCCCCATTTTAAATCCTTTTGTACCAAGCTCTCTTTTTACCTATAAGGTTTTTCAAATTTTTGTTATCCACTTTGGGTCATTAGTATTCGATCTATTCAATTTGTGTGGTATAACTACGTTCCTGTGCTTTGTTTAGAATATTCCTAAATAAGTTATATATTGAATCCACATCGAAATCCCCATTTACATCACCTATCATTGGGTTCATATCTCGCTCCAAGACCGGCCCACACCCCATACTCAAGACTTTCCAATCAATTTGACCCAATAAAATTTCTTAGGCTATTAAAATCAGCTTTTCGAAAGTCTGGCACTTTAACAGAATTTTCTCCTACAGGTCTATTCCATTCTATGCTAAATCTGATTTCTTTGTGATCACTGTTCCCTAGCTCACTCCCTATTTCGATGTCATTAATTTGTGTTTCCCTGTTAGTTAACACTAAATCTAAAATATTATTTTCCCGTGTTGGTTCCTTAATGTGTTGCGTAAGAAAGCAATCGTCAATTAATTCTAGAAAATCTTCTGCTTCATTATTCCTGTTTTGTCCAACCAGTTTATTCCACTATAATTAAAGTCACCCATGACATAAATATTGTTAGATCTAGATGCCTTAGATATTTCATCCCATAGATGCTTTGCTTCTGTTCTGTCTAAATTTGGTGGCCTATATATAACTCCTATTATAATATTATTTGCTTTTTCGTTTAATTCTATCCAAATAGTTTCTGTGTGTGGCTCAGTTTTGATTTCCTTTTTGAGACTACATTTCAAATTGTCCCTAACGTATTTGGCTACTCCACCTCCTCGTCTAATATATCAACCCGTCCTCGCAAATTTAATAAGTCAATATTGACTTATTAGTTGCGTGCATAGGTGACATACTTAACATAATAGTTTCCCTTGAAAAGCTTCATAGAAAACACCGACCTTACCTAACCTTGTTAGTATGTTAAAATAAACATCTTATAGCTTCATAATTACAATTGTTACTTAACCTATTATAGGTATAGGTTAGGTAATAATTGTAATTACGAAGCAATAAGATGCTTATCTTAACATACTAACAAGGTTAGGTAAGGTCGGTGTTTTCTATGAAGATTTTCAAGGGAAACTATTATGTTAAGTATGTCACCTATGCACATATTTAATAAGTCAATATTGACTTATTAAATTTGCGAGGACGGGTTGAATATATCTATTTGTGTGAAATAGTTTAAATCCATTTATTTCATATTCAGCTAATAGTTCTCTATTATCAACATTCATCCACGTTTCGGTAAGTGCAATAATATCTATTTTTTCTGTGCAGGCAAGAGCATTTAATTCGTTAATTTTATTTCTTAGACTTCTACTGTTTGTGTAATATACCCTAAGTGAATTGTTATTTTGAGGCCCTTCTCTTTCCCTGATCATTTTGCCAATTCCTTTCTCCCGCAAACACGTACTTTTATTACCTCCTTCCTCCAAATCAATTCCCATACCTCTATCTACTAACAGTTTAAACCCAAACAAACACCTCTAACCACTTCTTCCAACGAGTTTGCAACAGCAACAACCCCAGCTCTCGATAGATGCACCCCATCACGAGCATACATTTCATTTCTTCCATAGAAGTGTTCCCAGTTGTCGATATAAGATATTGCATCAGATTTGCAATATCTTTCCAGCCTGCAATTGACACCAAGTGCCCTCGACATCCATTTATTTCCCACTCCCTTTCTTGGAAGAATGCCACATATGATCGGGATTCCTCCCTTGCTCCTAACTAATTCTATTGCTCTCTTGAATTTCTGTATTAGTGCCTCACTTCTAACTCTCCCAACATCATTACCCCCTGCACTAATACAAATAATGGGTTTGTTCCCATTTCCCGTCATATCTTTCATGTTTCCAACATTATCACCAATACCAGCTCCAGGATAGCAAACCCTTAACCTGTTCCCTTTATCTCTGGCACAAAACGTTCTGTCCAAATACCTCACCTGGGAATCTCCCACAACCAAAATTCGCTTCGATCCTCCCTTTTCTCTTGGTGCACTTTGAGGGACCCGCGCTTCAATGTTCCTCGCCGCAATGCCCTTACCTCCACGCTGAACCATAGGTTCACCTCAGCACTCGTCCTCCAACACATCAAATGCGTTTGAAATCCTTATGCTATTAGGTGTCTGTTTTGCCAAGGTCTTCTTAAGACCCCTGTCCTTTACAATATGCCAAGACGGGGTCTCTCTAACGCTGGTCTCCTCCTTTGCTTCATCCTGATGTTGTTTAAGCTGCCTTACCTCCTCCCGTAGCGAATCCAGCTCTGTCCTCAGAGCTCCAACCAGACTCACCAGCTCCTTCACCAATCCCTCCATTATTGCTGTAATAATATTGCTTCACTCGGAGCTCCAGCTAACACAACCTCTCACTGTGACAGCAAGTGACTGACTGGCGATAGGGGTACTTGAATAGGGGTACCGAGTAATGCTGCGATTAATAAATCCGAGTGTCCGATTTGCCTTATTACGAACATTCAAGCATTGATCCTTTTGTTTTAAATTCTTACTAATCATAACTCCCAGATCCCTTTCGCAATCTCAACACCATCTAGCTCGTATCTTGTAACTCTATCATCGTTACCTAGCCTCAGAACTTTACATTTATCAGCATTAAACTGCATCTGCCAATCCTTTGACCATTTCAAAACCCTATCTAGATCAACTTGGAGTGATAGTGAGTCCTCCTCCGAATTAATTTCCCTACCAATTTTCGTATCATCGGCAAATTTGCAAATGTTGCTACTCAAACCTGAATCTAAATCATTTATATATATTATAAACAACAGAGGTCCCAAGACAGAGCCTTGAGGCACTCCACTTACAACATTTTCCCACTCTGACTTGACTCCATTTATACTAACTCTCTATTTCCTTTGGTATGCCATACCTTGAGGATACCTTGAGGTGCTTCCGGGGCTTAGCGTCCCCGCGGCCCGGTCATCGACCAGGCCTCCTGGTTGCTGGACTGATCAACCAGGCTGCTGGACGCGGCTGCTCGCAGCCAGACGTATGAGTCACAGCCTGGTTGATCAGGTATCCTTTGGAGGAGCTTATCCAGTTCTCTCTTGAACACTGTGAGGGGGTTTGCCAGTTATGCCCCTTATGTGTAGCGGGAGCGTGTTGAACAGTCTCGGGCCCCTGATGTTGATAGAGTTCTCTCTCAGAGTACCAGTTGCACCTCTGCTTTTCAACAGGGGTATTCTGCACATCCTGCCATGTCTTCTGGTCTCATGTGATGTTATTTCTGTGTGCAGGTTTGGGACCAGCCCCTCTAATATTTTCCACGTGTAAATTATTATGTATCTCTCCCGCCTGCGCTCAAGGGAATACAGATTTAGGCTCTTTAGTCGGTCCCAATAGTTTAGATGTTTTACTGAGTGGATTCTAGCAGTAAAGGCCCTCTGCACGCTCTCCAGGTCAGCAATTTCTCCAGCTGTGAAAGGGGCTGTCAATGTGCAGCAGTACTCCACTCTAGAGAGCACAAGCGTTTTGAAAATTGTCATCATCGGTATAGCATCTCTAGTGTGAAAAGTTCTTGTTATCCAGCCTGTCATTTTTCTTGCAGTTGTGACGGCTACTTTATTGTGTTCTTTAAAGGTAAGGTCTTCCGACATGAGTACACCCAGATCCTTTACATTGCCTTTTCGTTCTATGTTATGATTTGCCTGAGTTTTGTACGTGGTTTCCGTTTTTATATTTTCATTTTTTCTGTAGCGCATGAGCTGGAACTTATCTTCGTTAAACACCATATTATTTTCTGTAGCCCTGTAGCCCACCTGATCAACATCTGACTGGAGGTTTGCCGTGTCCTCTATGTTGCCTACTCTCATGAAGATCCTAGTGTCATCTGCAAAGGATGATACAGTGCTATAGGTTGTGTTCTTGTCTATGTCCGATATGAGGATGAGAAAAAGTACTGGAGCAAGCACAGTACCCTGGGGGACTGAGCTCTTAACGGTTGATGGGCTGGATTTTATTTTGTTGACTATTACACATTGGGTTCTGTTGGTCAGGAAATTGTAGATCCATCTGCCTATTTTTCCGGTAATTCCTTTTGAGCGCATTTTATGTGCAATAACACCATGGTCACATTTATCAAAAGCTTTTGCGAAATCTGTGTAAATTACATCAGCGATTTGTTTGTCTTCCATAGCATCTAATGCCATATCATAGTGGTCCAGCAACTGCGACAAGCAAGAGCGCCCTGTTCTGAAACCATGTTGTCCGGGGTTATGGAGATGCTGTGATTCCATGTATTTTGTGAGCTTACTTCTTAGCACTCTCTCAAAAATTTTTATGATGTGCGATGTTAATGCTATCGGTCTGTAATTTTTTGCCTCTGCCTTATTTCCTCCTTTATGAAGTGGTGCTATCTCTGCTGTTTTTAGTATATCAGGAATAACGCCAGTATCTAGGCTTTGTCTCCACAGAATGTGAAGGGCCTGCAATAGTGTTTTTTTACAGTTCTTGATGAATATGGAGTTCCAAGAATCTGGGCCTGGTGCAGAGTGCATAGGCATACTGTTTATGGCTTCTTCAAAATCCAGTGGGGATAGGGTGACGTCTGATATATGATTTGATGTTGGTATCATATCCATGAAAAATTCATTTGGGTTATCGATCTTTAGTGCGTTTAATGGCTCGCTGAAGACAGAGTCGTACTGCTTCCTCAGTAGCTCGCTCATTTCTTTGTTGTCATCGGTGAACGTTCCATCTCCCTTTCGCAGGGGCCCGATACTAGATGTGGTTTTTGATCTTGACTTTGCATAGGAGAAAAAATATTTCGGATTTCTCTCTGTCAGGCTGCGAGCAGCCGCGTCCAACAGCCTGGTTGATCAGTCCAGCAACCAGGAGGCCTGGTCGATGACCGGGCCGCGGGGACGATAAGCCCCGGAAGCACCTCAAGGTATCCTCAAGGTTTTTCACTGACGGCCTTTTGCTCTCTTTGCCTCTCCTGGGTTTTGTATGATTCTTGTAGCTTGAGTTCAATTGTTCTTATTTCTCTACCTAACCTTCTTCGCCGTTCTTGAGATAGGGTGCGACTCTCAAGTTGTTCCACGATTCGTTTTCTTCGCCTATATAGGGAACGACGTTCTCGTTCCAATCTGCATCTCTTCCACATTTTTCTTAGGGGGATGCGGGCCATGGGGCCATGCCATAGGCCATGCCCTAATCCAGCTTAATATAGCACCCCAATACCATGAGTCTCAATCTTTTTAATCAGTCTTTCATGTGCACTGTATCAAAAGCTTTGCTAAAGTCAAGGTACACAACATCACAATCCTTACCACTATCAACTGCCTCAACTATGCTAGAATAAAAAGATAACAAATTTCTTAAACATGAACGGCCATTTATAAAACCATGTTGCGACTCAATTATTAATTTATGTTTTTCAAGATGAAGACGAATTTTATTTGCTATTATAGATTCGAGTAACTTTCCCACAACAGACGTTAGGCTAATTGGTCGATAGTTAGACGCAAGTGATCTATCTCCTTTCTTAAAAACTGGTATCACATTAGCAACTTTCCAAAACTCTGGCACTCTGCCTGACTCTATTGATTTATTAAATATGATTGACAGTGGGTCACAAAGCTCCTCTTTTTTTACCATTTCTAACCAGTTGTACGAATTCCTGTTCTAAAGTGACCTCCCCATTTTTAATCCTTTTGTACCAAGCTCTCTTTTTACCTTTAAGGTTCTTCAAATTCTTTGTTATCCACTTTGGGTCATTAGTAATCGATCTATTCAATTTGTGTGGTATACTACGTTCCTGTGCTTTGTTTAGAATATTCTTAAATAAGTTATATATTGAATCCACATCGAAATCCCCATTTACATCACCTATCGCTGGGTTTATGTCTCGCTCCAAGACCGGCCACACCCCATACCCAAGACTTTCCAATCAATTTGACCCAAAAAAATTCTTAGGCTATTAAAATCAGCTTTTCGAAAATCTGGCACTTTAACAGAATTTTCTTCTACAGGTCTATTCCATTCTATGCTAAATCTGATTTCTTTGTGATCACTGTTCCCTAGTTCACTCCCTATTTCGATGTCATTAATTTGTGTTTCCCTGTTAGTTAACACTAAATCTAAAATATTATTTTCCCGTGTTGGTTCCATAATGTGTTGGTTCCATAATGTGTTGGTTCCATAATGTGTTGCGTCAATTAATTCTAGAAAATCTTCTGCTTCACTATTCCCTGTTTTGTTCAACCAGTTTATTCCACTAAAATTAAAGTCACCCATGACATAAATATTGTTAGATCTAGATGCCCTAGATATTTCATCCCATAGATGCTTTGCTTCCATTCTGTCTAAATTTGGTGGCCTATATATAACTCCTATTATAATATTATTTGCTTTTTCGTTTAATTCTATCCAAATAGTTTCTGTGTGTGGCTCAGTTTTGATTCCCTCTTTGAGACTACATTTCAAATTGTCCCTAACGTATATGGCTACTCCACCTCCTTGTCTAATATATCTATCTGTGTGAAATAGCTTAAATCCACCAGTCAGTCAGGTGCTGTCACAGTGAGAGGTTGTGTTAGCTGGAGCTCCGATTGTACCAACATTATTATAGCAATAATGGAAGGATTACTGAAGGAATTGGTGAACTTTGTTGGAACTCTGAGAGCAGAGATGGATTCCTTACGAGAGGAGGTACGACAGCTGAAACGTCGGGAAGAAACGGAGAAGACCAATATTAACAAGACCTCGTCGTGGAGAGTCGTTGGGGACAGCTGTCCCCAACACACACCGAAACTACGACGTTGGTACAACGTTCGAACAAGTTTTAACACCTCCTAATTAGTTATAACAACCAATATAGCAAGTTGTAACAGCGTTCTAATACGTCATAAACACGTTAAGCCAAGATGTAACTACTTTATTACAAGTTGTAACAAGCGGAAAATAGAGATAGTTTCGGTTCGTGTTTCCAGGGAGGGGTCTTAAGAAGACCTTGACAAGGCCGCCTACAGACGCCCTAAAGACAGCAAATTCATTTGCCGTGTTGGAGGACGAGTGCTGTGGTGAGTCAGCAGTTCACTCCGAAAAGAAATCAGCAAGGAGCGGTGAAGCGCGGGCCCCTCAGGGTGCTCAGAAAGTTAAGGAGGTACCGAAGCGAATTTTGGTTGTGGGAGATTCCCAGGTGAGGTATTTAGACAGAACGTTTTGTGCCAGAGATAGGGGAAACAGATTAAGAGTTTGCTATCCGGGAGCTGGAATTGGTGATATTGTTGGAAACATGAATGATATTATGACGGGAAATGGGAACAAACCCATAATTTGTATTAGTGCAGGGGGTAATGATATTGGACGAGTTAGGAGTGAGGAACTAATACAGAGATTCAGGACAGCCATTGAATTAGTTAGGAGCAAGGGAGGAATCCCGATCATATGTGGCATTCTCCCAAGAAAGGGAGTGGGAAATGAATGGATGTCGAGGGCACTTGGTGTCAATTGCCGGCTGGAAAGATATTGCAAATCAAATGCAATATCTTTCATAGACAACTGGGAACACTTCTATGGAAGAAATGAAATGTATGCTCGTGATGGGGTGCATCTATCAAGGGCTGGGGTTGCTGTTGTTGCGAACTCGTTGGAACCAGTGGTTAGAGGTGTTTGTTTAGGTTTAAACTGTTAGTAGATAGTGGTATGGGAATTAATTTGGAGGAAAGAGGTAATAAAAGTAGGTGTTTGTGGGAGAAAGGAATTGGCAAAATGATCAGAGAAAAAGAAGGGCCTCAAAATAACAATTCACTTAGGGTATATTACACTAACAGTAGAAGTCTAAGAAATAAAATTAACGAATTAAATGCTCTTGTCTGCACAGAAAAAACGATATTATTGCACTTACGGAAACGTGGATGAATGTAGAAAATAGAGAACTATTAGCTGAATATCAAATAAATGGATTTAAACTATTTCACACAGATCGATATATTAGACGAGGAGGGGGAGTAGCCATATATGTTAGGGACAATTTGAAATGTAGTCTCACAAGAGGGAATCAAAACTGAGCCACACACAGAAACTATTTGGATAGAATTAAACGAAAAGCAAATAGGATATAATAATAGGAGTTATATATAGGCCACCAAATTTAGACAGAATGGAAGCAAAGCATCTATGGGATGAAATATCTAGAGCATCTAGATCTAACAGTATTTATGTCATGGGTGACTTTAATTTTAGTGGAATAAACTGGTTGAACAAAACAGGGAATAGTGAAGCAGAAGATTTTCTAGAATAATTGACGATTGCTTTCTTACGCAACACATTAAGGAACCAACGGGGGAAATAATATTTTAGATTTAGTGTTAACTAACAGGGAAACACAATTAAGGACATGGAAATAGGGAGTGAGCTAGGGAACAGTGATCACAAAGAAATCAGATTTAGCATAGAATGGAATAGACCTGTAGGAGAAAATTCTGTTAAAGTGCCAGATTTTCGAAAAGCTGATTTTAACAGCCTAAGAAATTTTCTGGGTCAAATAGATTGGAAAGTCTTGGGTATAGGGTGTGGGCCGGTCTTGGAGCGGGACATGAACCCAGCGATAGGTGACGTAAAAGGGGATTTCGATGTGGATTCAATATATAACTTATTTAGAATATTCTAAACAAAGCACAGGAAGTAGTATACCACAAATTGAACAGATCGAATACTAATGACCCAAAGTGGATAACAAAGAATTTGAAGAACCTTATAGGTAAAAGAGAGCCTGGTACAAAAGGATTAAAATGGGGAGGTTACTTTAGAACAGGAATTCGTACAACTGGTTAGAAATGTTAAAAAAGAGATAAGGAAAGCAAAAGAAACTATGAAGTTCGCATAGCAGGGCAAGCAAAGACAAATCCTAAAGGTTTTTTTCAGTTATATCGAACTAAGACTAGGGAAAGGATAGGTCCATTAAAAACTGAGACAGGTCAAATAACGGATAATGACGAGGAGATGAGTAGTTTTTTAACAAATATTTTATATCTGTATTTACTAAAGAAGAACTTAACAATATGCCTTCAGCCGAACAAGTCTATGTGGGTGGGGATGAGGACAGGTTGAGTAGTTTAGCAGTTACCAGGGAGGATGTAATTAAACAATTAGTAAAACTAAAACCAAACAAATCCCCAGGGCCGGATGAAGTGTTTGCCAGGGTGCTTAAAGAATGCAAAGAGGAGCTTTCCGAGCCACTGTCAACCATATTTAATAAATCAATAGAGTTAGGCAGAGTGCCAGAGTCATGGAAGGTAGCTAATGTGGTACCAATTTTTAAGAAAGGAGATAGATCACTTCCGTCAAACTATCGGCCAATTAGCCTAACGTCTATTGTGGGAAAGTTACTTGAATCGATAATTGCAAATGCAATTCGTCTTCATCTTGAAAAACATAAATTAATAATTGAGTCGCAACATGGTTTTACAAATGGCCGTTCATGTTTAACAAATTTGCTATCTTTTTATTCCAGCATAGTTGAGGCAGTTGATAGTGGTAAGGATTGTGATGTTGTGTACCTTGACTTTAGCAAAGCTTTTGATACAGTGCCACATGAAAGACTAATTAAAAAAATAGAGGCTCATGGTATTGGGGGTGCTATATTACGTTGGATTAGGGCATGGCTATTCCAAAGGAAACAGAGAGTTAGTATAAATGGGGTTAAGTCAGAGTGGGATAATGTTGTTACTGAGTGCCTCAAGGCTCTGTCCTGGGACCTCTGTTGTTTATAATATATATAAATTAAATATATATTTAAGAACATAAGAACAAAGGAACTGCAGAAGGCTTAGGTTATTATAGCAGTGATGGAGGGATTACTGGAGGAATTGGTGAACTTGGTTGGGGCTCTGAGAGCAGAGGTGGATTCCTTACGAGAGGAGGTGCGACAGCTGAAGCGTCGGGGGAGGCGGAAGACCAAGATAAACAAGACCTCGTCGTGGAGAGTCGTTGGGGACAGGGGTCTTAGAACCTTGACAAGGCCGCCTACAGACGCCATAAAGACGGCAAATTCATTTGCTGTGTTGGAGGACGAGTGCTGTGGTGAGCCAGCGGTTCACTCTGAAAGAAATCAGCAAGGAGCGGCGAAGCGCGGGCCCCTCAGGGTGCTCAGAAGTTAAGGAGGTACCGAGGCGAGTTTTAGTTGTGGGAGATTCCCAGGTGAGGTATTTAGACAGAACGTTTGTGCCAGAGATAGGGGGAACAGAATAAGAGTTTGCTATCCGGGAGCTGGAATTGGTGATATTGTTGTAAACATGAAAATATTATGACGGGAAATGGGAGCAAACCCATTATTTGTATTAGTGTAGGGGGTAATGATGTTGGAGAGTTAGAAGTGAGGAACTAATACTGAAATTCAAGACAGCAATAGAATTAGTTAGGAGCAAGGGAGGAATCCCGATCATATGTGGCATTCTTCCAAGAAAGGGAGTGGGAAATGAATGGATGTCGAGGGCACTTGGTGTCAATTGCAGGCTGGAAAGATATTGCAAATCTAATGCAATATCTTATATAGACAACTGGGAACACTTCTATGGAAGAAATGAAATGTATGCTCGGGATGGGGTGCATCAATCGAGAGCTGGGGTTGTTGCTGTTGCAAACTCGTTGGAGAAGTTGGAGCTGGAATTGGTGATATTGTTTGGAAACATGAAAGATATTATGACGGGAAATGGNTCTTAGCAGAGCTATAATAGGCTTGTAGTTTCCGTTTGCATTGTTGAGCAGCTGCTCTAGTTGGGCGGGTGCTCGGTGGATCAGAATTGTTGTCCTCGGAAACTGTTGGTGAAGCTGGTTCTGATAAACACTCTCGTTCTGCTAATTCGAGAGGTACCAACTTCTCTAATGTCTTTAGGGTAGTAGTGCCTCGGCACAAAACCCGTACTACTCTCAGGATGCCTTGGTGATCTGGGTGGATAGCAACAATTTTGCCTCTAGGCCATTCTGACCTTGGTCCATCACTGTCAACCAATACTAAGTCTCCTGGTTTGAGTTGAACTTTATTATAGGGGCTCGAAGCTCCATAGTGATACTCTCGTAGAGCAGTGAGGTACTCTCGAGTCCACACCTCATTCCACCTTTCAATTACTCTCGAGAGATGTTGGTAACTTTCTACTAAGTCCCTCCTGGTTACATGGGAAGGGTCGACGGTGTCCTCTTCTGCTATAGGTATCAGAGGGCTCAGCAGGCCTCCATGTATTAAATGCGAGGGACTCAGAGGCTCTCTCTGTGAGAAATCATCTGATAGGTAAGTTAATGGGCGATTGTTGACTCGCGCCTCAATTTCCACGACGAGTGTTTGGAGTTCGGAGTAACTAATTTTCTGTCGATGCAAGGTCTTCCTTAAACATTTCTTGACAGTCCCTATCATACGTTCGTAGATCCCACCTTGCCAGGGGGCTCTGGGAGCAATAAATTTCTAGTGGCATTGTCGTCTCTGCAGGACAGACTGCACTTCTGGATGATTCCATATCTCTCGTAGGCAGGCTTCTCCTGCCACAAAATTTGAACCATTATCAGATATCATTAGTTTGGGACAGGATCTGCGAGCTGCAAATCTACGAAAAGCTTGGATGAAGGCTTCGGCACTTATGTCAGAAGTCACTTCTAGATGTACGCCTCGTGTGGTAGCATACGTGAAGAGGCAAATATAAGCTTTCACTGTAATCTTATCTGGATTGCCAGTGAGAAGCAAGGCTCCTGTGTAATCGACACCAGTGGTCTCAAAGGGACGAAGATGAACTACTCTCTCCTTAGAGAGTGGTGGAGGTCCTGGGTAAGGACACACTCGAGTGTCGTATCTTTTGCAGATTACACAGAACTTAATGATTGATTTGACAGTTTGACGACCTTGAGGAAGCCAATATTTCTGTCTGAGGTCGGAGAGAGTGTCTAACACTCCGCCATGCAAAGTACCATATTGATGGTGATGTAAAACTAGAAGTTTTGTAATAATGTGGTGACGTGGTAGAAGGATCGGATTCTTTGTATCCAAATCAATTTTTGCATGAAGCAAACGTCCTCCACACCTTAATATATTATGAGTGTTGGTATCATACCAGATACCTAGAGACTTGGTTAATTTATCGGGAAGATTTTCATATTCACTTCCATATGTCTCTTGTTGTGCACGTTTGATCCAGTAGAGGATAGGATTGGGAAACTTATGTCTGATTCCTATCTTAGCAAGAAAGTCAAACACATGTGCTGTCACTCTTAATAACTTGCTGAAGTTAGAATAATTGTGAGGATTAATATCTGAGATTCGATGAAGTTCTGGTTCTTTCATGGAAGTAGTGATACTGGTCACTATGACTTGTGACTTCTGTTTGGGCCACTGACCACTAACAAGCCATGAAGGTCAACTGAACCACATCGAAGTCTTGATTAGCTGTTTTAATGTTAAACCTCGTGATAAGTAATCTGCAGGATTGTCCTTAGTGGGGACATGTCTGAATTTATATCCAGCAGATAATTCATGAATTTCCCTAACGTGATTACTAACGTAGGGAGTTTTATTGTTGTTATTTCTTACCCATTGTAAGACTGCCTTATTGTCTGACCACACTACAATTTCACCAAAGTGGATACTATTGAGTGTCTTGGTCAGGCAATGAGCCAATCTTACTCCCACCAGCAATGCAGTTAACTCCATTTGAGGTAAAGATCTCTTCATGATTGGAGCAACTCTTTCTTTAGATGTGAGTAAAATTGATTGTGCACTATAGACTAAGTAGGCTGCAGCGCCATATGTTTTGCCAGAGGCAAAGGCCACACGGCACCTCGGATGCATTTCCGATGGTTCCTTTCATATAAAAGTGGTGACGCCGAGGAAAAAAGACTCGCGTCCCTACCAAAAAAATTGCATTCCAGTGAATGCAATTTAAGCTTTGTTAATCTTTCTTCATACGAAAGATTTCTAATTTGGGGAATTAACTTAGTCATCCTACGCTGGACACGTTCTAGTGAATTTATATCCATTCTATAGTACGGCGACCAAAACTGAACTGCATAATCTAAATGGGGCCTAACCAGAGCAAGATATAGCTGAAGAACCACACCAGGTGTCTTGTTACTAACGCTTCGATTAATAAATCCCAGTGTCCTATTTGCCTTATTACGAACATTCATGCATTGATCCTTTTGTTTTAAATTCTTACTTATCATAACTCCCAGATCCCTTTCGCAATTCGACTTCGCAATCTCAACACCATCTAGCTCGTATCTTGTAACTCTATCATTATTACCTAGCTTCAAAACTTTACATTTATCAGCATTAAACTGCATCTGCCAATCCTTTGACCATTTCAAAACCCTATTTAGATCAACTTGAAGTGATAGTGAGTCTTCTTCCGTGTTAATTTCCCTGCCGATTTTTGTATCATCGGCAAATTTGCAAATGTTGCTACTCAAACCTGAATCTAAATCATTGATATTTATTATAAACAACAGAGGTCCCAGGACAGAGCCCTGAGGCACTCCACTTACAACATTTTCCCACTCTGACTTAACCCCATTTATACTAACTCTCTGTTTCCTTTGGAATAGCCATGCCCTAATCCAACTTAATATAGCACCTCCAATACCATGAGCCTCTATTTTTTTAATCAGTCTTTCATGTGGCAATGTATCAAAAGCTTTGCTAAAGTCAAGGTACACGACATCACAATCCTTACCACTATCAACTGCCTCAACTATGCTGGAATTAAAAGATAGCAAATTTGTAAAACATGAACGGCCATTTGTAAAACCATGTTGCGACTCATTTATTAATTTGTGTTTTTCAAGATGAAGACGAATTTTATTTGCAATAATCGATTCAAGTAACTTTTCCACAATAGACGTTAGGCTAATTGGTCGATAGTTAGACGCAAGTGATCTATCTCCTTTCTTAAAAACTGGTATCATATTAGCAACTTTCCATAACTCAGGCACTCTGCCTAACTCTATTGATTTATTAAATATGGTAGACAGTGGCTCGGAAAGCTCCTCTTTGCATTCTTTAAGCACCCTGGCAAACACTTCATCTGGCCCTGGAGATTTGTTTGGTTTGAGTTTAACTATTTGTTTAATTACATCCTCCCTGGTAACTGCTAAACTAGTCAACCTGTCCTCGTCCCCACCCACATATACTTGTTCGGCTGAAGGCATATTGTTAAGTTCCACTTTAGTAAATACAGATATAAAATATTTATTAAAAATACTACTCATCTCATCATCATTATCTGTTATTTGACCTGTCTCAGATTTTAATGGACCTATCCTTTCCCTAATCTTTGTCCGGTATAACTGGAAAAACCCTTTAGGATTTGTCTTTGCTTGCTCTGCTATACAAACTTCATGCTTTCTTTTTGCTTTCCTTATCTCTTTTTTAGTATTTCTAACCAGTTGTACGAATTCCTGTTCTAAACTGATTTCCCCGTTCTTAATCCTTTTGTACCACGCTCTCTTTTTACCTATAAGGTTCTTCAGATCCTTTGTTATCCACTTTGGATCATTAGTATTCGATCTTCACATTCCCAATGTACCTTCTTGTATATGAATAAATAAAATAAATAAATAAAATAAATCTATTCAATTTATATGGTATACTACATTCCTGGGCTTCGCTTAGAATATTTTTAAATAAGTTATATTTTGAGTCCACATCGAAAACCCCTTTTACGTCAACTATCGCTGGGTTCACGTCTAGCTCCAAGACCGGCCCACACCCCATACCCAAGACTTTCCAATCTATTTGACTCAATAAATTTCTTAGGTTATTGAAATTAAGCTTTTCGAAAATCAGGTACTTTAACAGAATTTTCTCCTACAGGTCTATTCCATTCTATGCTAAATCTGATTTCTTTATGATCACTGTTCCCAAGCTCACTTCCTATTTCGATGTCCTTAATTTGTGTTTCCCTGTTAGTTAACACTAAATCTAAAATATTATTTTCCCGCGTTGGTTCCTTAATGTGTTGCGTAAGAAAGCAATCGTCAATTAATTCTAGAAAATCTTCTGCTTCATTATTCCCTGTTTCGTTCAACCAGTTTATTCCACTAAAATTAAAGTCACCAATGACATAAATACTGTTAGATCTAGATGCCCTAGATATTTCATCCCATAGATGCTTTGCTTCCATTCTGTCTAAATTTGGTGGCCTATATATAACTATATATAACTTCTCAGGGATTAATCCACCTCAGGGTTGGTCCATAGTTAATGATTTTTGGCCCTGCCCTAGAATATAGGTTTTAAATAGGGTTTTATTGAATATATACATTACTGCTTCATTATTTTGGGCGAGTGTTCTGTTAATAACCAATAATCCAGAAGGGAATGGGGTTAATCTATCAGTCCATAAGCGGGCCATCTTTATATTATATTCATAATTAGCAGAAGCCATATCACTGCCAATAACCCATTTATCGCTATTTAACTCTAAATGTATTCTTACATCTACATTATCCAATAAATATTCACTAATGGATGCAATGTAAAGCAATAATTTCAAGCACATATAAATGCCCTGTTCTTTCATATTAGCCCTTTTCTCATCCTTATCTATCGTGGTCGCAGCAAAATACTGCGTATCGATTTTATTGGGTATCATTAGCACCTCTTCTTCATAAAAATGCGCTGTTTCATTAAAACAATCTACTTTACATCTAGAAAGAGTCGTTAGCAGTTTTATATTACCCCAAATGAAAATAAAGAAACGCTTTCAACTACTTGTTCATTAAAATATACCACCACTGTTTTAAAAAGTGTTTGGGATAATCCATTGGCTCGTCACATTTTTACTCGATTCTATTGCGACGTCAGCTTCTGTTAATTAAGAACATAAGAACATAAGAACAAAGGTAACTGCAGAAGGCCCATTGGCCCACACGAGGAAGCTCCTATTTATAACCACCCAATCCCACTCATATACATGTGCAACCCATGCTTGAAACAATCGAGGGACCCCATCTCCACCACGTTACGCGGTAATTGGTTCCACAAATCAACAACCCTGTTACTGAACCAGTATTTACCCAAGTCTTTCCTAAATCTAAACTTATCTAATTTATACCCATTGTTTCGCGTTCTGTTTTGTGTTGATACTTTTAATACCTTATTAATATCCCCTTTGTTATGTCCATTCATCCACTTGTAAACCTCTATCATGTCACCCCTAACTCTTCGCCTTTCCAGTGAATGCAACTTAAGCTTAGTTAATCTTTCTTCATGTGAAAGATTTCTAATTTGGGGAATTAACTTAGTCATCCTACGCTGGACACGTTCAAGTGAATTTATATCCATTCTATACTTTGGCGACGAAAACTGAACTGCATAATCTAAATGGGGCCGAACTAGAGCAAGATATAGCTTGAGAACCACACCAGGTGTCTTGTTACTAACACAAGAACATAAGAACAAAGGCAACTGCAGAAGGCCTATTGGCCCATACGAGGCAGCGCCTATTTATAACCACCCAATCCCACTCATATACATGTCCAAATAATATTTTAGGGAAAATAATATTTTAGATTTAGTGTTAACTAACAGGGAAACACAAATTAATGACATCGAAATAGGGAGTGAGCTTGGGAACAGTGATCACAAAGAAATCAGATTTGGCATAGAATGGAATAGACCTGTAGGAGAAAATTCTGTTAAAGTGCCAGATTTTCGAAAAGCTGATTTTAATAGCCTAAGAAATTGTTTGGGTCAAATTGATTGGATAGTCTTGGGTATGGGGTGTGGGCCGGTCTTGGAGCGAGACATGAACCCAGCGATAGGTGATATAAATGGGGATGTCGATGTGGATTCAATATATAACTTATTTAAGAATATTCTAAACAAAGCACAGGAACGTAGTATACCACACAAATTGAATAGATCGATACTAATGACCCAAAGTGGATAACAAAGAATTTGAAGAACCTTATAGGTAAAAAGAGAGCTTGGTACAAAAGGATTAAAAATGGGGAGGTCACTTTAGAACAGGAATTCGTACAACTGGTTAGAAATGTTAAAAAAGAGATAAGGAAAGCAAAAAGAAACTATGAAGTTCGTATAGCAGGGCAAGCAAAGACAAATCCTAAAGGGTTTTTTCAGTTATATCGAACTAAGACTAGGGAAAGGATAGGTCCATTAAAAACTGAGACAGGTCAAATAACAGATAGTGATGAAGAGATGAGTAGTATTTTTAATAAATATTTTGTATCTGTATTTACTAAAGAGGAACTTAACAATATGCCTTCAGCCGAACAAGTCTATGTGGGTGGGGACGAGGACAGGTTGACGAGTTTAGCAGTTACCAGGGAGGATGTTCTTAAACAAATAGTAAAACTCAAACCAAACAAATCCCCAGGGCCGGATGAAGTGTTTGCCAGGGTGCTGAAAGAATGCAAAGAGGAGCTTTGTGACCCACTGTCAATCATATTTAATAAATCAATAGAGTCAGGCAGAGTGCCAGAGTTTTGGAAAGTTGCTAATGTGATACCAGTTTTTAAGAAAGGAGATAGATCACTTGCGTCTAACTATCGACCAATTAGCCTAACGTCTATTGTGGGAAAGTTACTCGAATCTATAATAGCAAATAAAATTCGTCTTCATCTTGAAAAACATAAATTAATAATTGAGTCGCAACATGGTTTTATAAATGGCCGTTCATGTTTAACAAATTTGTTATCTTTTTATTCTAGCATAGTTGAGGCAGTTGATAGTGGTAAGGATTGTGATGTTGTGTACCTTGACTTTAGCAAAGCTTTTGATACAGTGCCACATGAAAGACTGATTAAAAAGATAGAGGCTCATGGTATTGGGGGTGCTATATTAAGCTGGATTAGGGCATGGCTATACCAAAGGAAACAGAGAGTTAGTATAAATGGAGTCAAGTCAGAGTGGGAAAATGTTGTAAGTGGAGTGCCTCAAGGCTCTGTCTTGGGACCTCTGTTGTTTATAATATATATAAATGATTTAGATTCAGGTTTGAGTAGCAACATTTGCAAATTTGCCGATGATACGAAAATCGGTAGGGAAATTAATTCGGAGGAGGACTCACTATCACTTCAAGTTGATCTAGATAGGGTTTTGAAATGGTCAAAGGACTGGCAGATGCAGTTTAATGCTGATAAATGTAAAGTTCTGAGGCTAGGTAATGATGATAGAGTTACAAGATACGAGCTAGATGGTGTTGAGATTGCGAAGTCGGATTGCGAAAGGGATCTGGGAGTTATGATTAGTAAGAATTTAAAACAAAAGGATCAATGCATGAATGTTCGTAATAAGGCAAATCGGACACTCGGATTTATTAATCGCAGCGTTAGTAACAAGACACCTGGTGTGGTTCTCAAGCTATATCTTGCTCTAGTTAGGCCCCATTTAGATTATGCAGTTCAGTTTTGGTCGCCATATTATAGAATGGATATAAATTCACTTGAACGTGTCCAGCGTAGGATGACTAAGTTAATTCCCCAAATTAGAAATCTTTCATATGAAGAAAGATTAACAAAGCTTAAGTTGCATTCACTGGAAAGGCGAAGAGTTAGGGGTGACATGATAGAGGTTTACAAGTGGATGAATGGACATAACAAAGGGGATATTAATAGGGTATTAAAAGTATCAACACAAGACAGAACACGAAACAATGGGTATAAATTGGATAAGTTTAGATTTAGGAAAGACTTGGGTAAATACTGGTTCAGTAACAGGGTTGTTGATTTGTGGAACCAATTGCCGCGTAACATTGTGGAGGTGGGGTCCCTCGATTGTTTCAAGCTTGGGTTGGACATGTATATGAGTGGGATTGGGTGGTTATAAATAGGAGCTGCCTCGTATGGGCCAATAGGCCTTCTGCAGTTGCCTTTGTTCTTATGTTCTTATGTTATTATGAAATTTATTATATGAATATATAATGACCGCAGTACGTAGCCAAACTAATAATACCTGGAAANAAAAAGCATAAGGCGAACGATATCAAAAGTATCAGAGTCGCCAAGAATTCTATCGAGGGACAAACGACTGCGGGGGGCAGTCGGAAAACAAGACACACGCTCGTCCTGGAAGTCAGGACATTCAACAAGGATATGTACGACCGTAAGAGGGACAATGCAATTCGGACAATAAGGAGCAGGGCGGCGCTCCATTAAGTGACCGTGAGTTAACGGGTATGGCCAAGACGTAACCTAGCTAGAGCCGTTTCCACCGTCGGTTATGGTGGCAGGAGGAAGGCCACTGGGACACACGACTCTTGAGAGTACGCAGTTTGTTACCAAACAGAAGACCAACAACGCTGCCAACGGGCAAGGATGGAGGCATGAATAATGGGTAAAAGTCAGAATAAGGAACACCTTTACGGGAGACGGGACAAGTGCGGATAGCGTCCTTAGCGGCAGTATCCGCACGCTCATTTAAAGAGACACCAACATGGCTGGGAACCCAGCAAAACGCAACCGACTTAAATTTACTGGAGATAAGAAACAGCCAATGTTGAATCTCGATGACCACAGGGTGGACGGATTAAAGGACCCTAAAGCCATGAGGGCACTACGAGAGTCAACTACTACCACGAAGGGGACTGTCCCGGGAAAGCAGGAGACGAAGAGCATAGAGAATAGCATAGAGTTCTGCTGTGAAGATGCTAGCCTCTGGAGGAAGGCGACACATATAAGTGTGGTCAGGAAAAACAACAGAGTAGCCCACACCGTCAGCAGACTTTGACCCGTCGGTGAAGATGGGAACGGAGTGGGAGTGAGAAGAAAAGTGCTCAAGGAAGAGGCGTTTCAGAACTGTAGGAGGGGTAAAAGCTTTAGTGATGCGGGTCAGAGAAGTACAAAATTGGGAAGGGGGACCCTCCACGGGGCAAGGAGGGAACAATACGAGGAGAAACATTAGTAAGACGAACCGAAAGAGAATCTTGTAAGCGAGACAAACGGACAGAAAGAGGAAGGGGTGAAGAGGAACAGGAACTACAGGAGGGGTAAAAGTCAAAGCACGATAGAGGCGAGAGTGAGGATGCTGTAAGGATCGCGCTAGATAGCGAAGACTGTAACGATCACGGCGATCCTGGAGAGACAGAAAGCCAGTGTCAGCGTACAAACTGAGGGTAGGAGTGGAACGAAAAGCACCAGAGCTGAGGCGCAACCCAGTATGGTGCAAAGGATCAAGACGGCGAAGAGTAGAAGGAGAAGCAGAAGAGTATGCAGGGCAACCATAATCGAGCTTAGACAATACGAGAGAGGAATGCAAATAGAGGAGCGTGCGCCTATCCGCTCCCCAAGAAGTATGGGACAAAACCTTAAGTAGGTTAAGAGCCTTAGAGCATTCCACACGGAGGTAAGAGACATGGGGCGACCAAGACAAACGAGTGTCAAAGAATAACCCCAAAAGCTTTGCGGAATCCTTGTACTCAAGGGGATGACCATAAAGTGACAAAGAGGGACGAAGAACGACCCGCTTCCGAGTAAAAGTCATGGCACAAGTCTTAGTAGTAGAGAACTTGAAGCCATGATTGGTGGCCCAAGAGGACACGGCATCAATCGCAAGTTGAAGCCGCCGTTGAAGGAGAGGCGAATCATCACCTCGACAGCAAAGAGTAAGATCGTCAACATAAAGAGCGGAGAAGATGCCAGAAGGAACGGAGGAAAGGAGACCATTGAGGGCAACCAGAAAAAGCGTAGTACTCAGAACACTACCTTGGGGCACACCTTCACACTGCCGAAAAGAGGCAGAGAGAGTGGCACCAAGCCTAACTCGAAAGGTACGACGAGAGAGAAAGCTTTGAAGGAAGAGAGGGAGATTACCACGAAGGCCAAAAGAACGAAGTTGGGACAGAATATGGTATCTCCAAGTCGTGTCATAAGCCTTTTCCAGGTCAAAAAGGACAGCAACAACGGAGGTCTTCGCAGCAAAAGCAGTACGAATATAGACCTCCAAGTTCACCAGGACATCAGTCGTGCTGCGGCACTTGCGAAAACCAAATTGGGAAGGAGAGAGGTGGTGATGGCGTTCCAAGAACCACATGAGACGGACATTTACCATACGCTCAAACAGCTTGCAAACACAACTCGTGAGAGCAATAGGGCGGAAGTCCTGAGGGGACGTACCGAGAGACCCTGGTTTCCGAATAGGGAGTACAACAGCATCGAGCCAGTCCTCAGGGACGGACGACGACTCCCAGACCTGGTTATACAGATTCAGTAAATACTGAACGTGCACGGAGGGAGATGGCGAAGCATCTCATAATGAACGTCATCCGAGCCCGCTGCCGTAGATCCGCAGAGGGCCAGGGCAGACTGAAGTTCAGAAAGAGAGAAAGGATCGTTATAGGGAAGGCGGAGATGAGTGTGGAAATCTAAAGGATAAGATTCAAGAACAGGCTTACGAAGAAGGAAGGATCTGGGAAGATGAGAACCAGAGCTAACAGAAGAAAAGTGGGAACCCAGTTCGGCCGCGACCTTCACTGGATCCGCCACAAGAGTCCCACGGAGGTGGAGAACTGGCGAGACATCCGGAACGAACTTGCCGCAATCTTGCGGATCTTCTTCCAAATCTGCGGTAGAGGAGTATCGGATGTAATGGTGGAAACATAAGATTTCCAACTCTCACGTTTAGCAGCACGGATGGTCCTACGGGCCACCGCACTTGCCTTCCGAAACAGAATAAAAGAATCAGCCGTCTGCCGGCGGCGGTGTTTTTTCCAGGCTGCACGCTTACAGCGGACAGCCCGAGCACAGTCCGCATTCCACCAGGGAACACACTTCCGGGTGCCCCGGGAGGAAGAGCGAGGGATAGAGCTGAGGGCAGCGTTGAAGACTGTGTCATAAAAAAGGAGGAGGGCGCGAGGAAGAGGCAGAGAGGAGAGGTCAGAGAGAGTAGCACGGAGGGTGAATAGGCACCAGTCAGCCTTGGCAAACTGCCACCTAGGGAAGGAAAGAGGAGGGTGGAAAGAGAAAAAGGAAACGAGGATGGGGAAATGATCACTGTTATGGAGGTCATCAAGAACCTGCCACGTGAAATCTAAGTAGAGGGACGACGAGCAGAGAGAAAGATCAAGACAGGAAAGGGTGCGAGTTCGAGAGTCCACATGAGTGGGCTCACCAGAATTCAGAAGAGATAGAGATGAAGCGAGGACGAACGGTTCGAGAAGACGGCCTCGGGTGTTTGTCAGAACATCACCCCATAGGGAATGTCGACAGTTGAAATCACCCAAAAGGAGCACCGGCTCTGGCAAGGAGTCCAGGAGGTGCTTAAGATCAGGAAGGGAAAGAGGGACATTAGGAGGGAGATAAATGGAACAGACTGTATACCATTTACCCACAAAAACACGGGCAGCAGAACAATGGATAGGGGACGGAAGAAGGAGGGGGATGAAGGGAATATCAGATCGAATTAAGAGAGCAGTAGAGTTATGGGCCCCAGCAAGAGCTGGGGGGGGGGGAGAAAGAAAGGAATAACCACGAAAGTGACCAGGACGAGCACCAAGCATTGGTTCCTGAAGACAAACACAAAGTGGTGTAAACTGTGTAATTAGAAGTTGGAGTTCATGGAAGTTGGCATAAAATCCACGAATATTCCACTGAAGAATAGACATTATCAAAGAGATAAGATAGGAATAGAGAACAAGAAAGAAATTAAGGTAAAGAGGAACACAGTTTATAAAAGAATCTCAGGATCAGGGTCAGGATCAGGGTCCGGAGTAGGGTCAGGGTCAGGAGCAGGGTCATTAAAATCAGGGTTAGGGGGCATGGGTAAACTTAGTAAGGAGAGAGAGAAGGGAGCGAGAGAACAGACCAGAGGCGGACTGACGGGGTTCAGAAGAGGAGGAGACAATTGAGAGGGGCAGGCAAGGACAGTTGGAGGAGGGGGGGCAGAAATCAGGGAGTGCACCTCAGGAAGGGCAGCAACAGAGAGGGAAGCGGGGGCAGAAGAAACCTCCATATCAGAGACAGGGGGTTCGACCACGGAAATGTGAGGGGAAGGAGTGAGAGTCAGAGGGAGGGGGCGAGGAAGAAAGCGAAACCTTCTTACCCGCCGGAGAGGAAGGAGAGGATCCAGGCTTACGTTTCTGACTCAAAGAGACAGGCGTTCCAGTAACAACGTACTGGGCGACAGACTCAATGGTCTCAGCAGGAGAAGAGGAACGAGAGCGAACAACACGAAGATTGCTGGGAGGATGATGGATATCAGCTTGGACAGACAGGCGACGTGGAGGGTCAAGAGACTGGGGGGAGGGTCGGGAAGAAAGAGTGGGGGGAGATAGGGAAGAAGACAAAGAAGATATGGCGGACTGGGTAGGGAGGGGGGAAATCCCACATGGAGAACCAGGAGGGAGACCATCTGGGCAGGAGGCAAAAGAATAGGGGAGGGGGTGGTGGGTGTGGTCGGGTTTAAGGTCTGGAAACGGTTGTGAGGCTGAGGAAGACGGGAAGGACGAGGAGAGGTAGAACGCAACACGCGAGCGTAGGAGACGCCCACGAAAGGGGTGAGACGACGAACTTGGCGTCTTGCTTCAGGAAAAGACAGACGATCACGGTGCTTCAAGTTGAGGACGGCTTCCTCGAGTTTATAGTGCATACACGAGCGTGAGAAGGAAGGGTGGGCTTCACCGCAATTGAGACAGCGAGCCTGGGGAGAAGTGCACTCGGACTTAGAATGACTATCGTCCCCACACAAGGGGCAGAGATACACAGTACTGGTGCATTTGAGGACACCGTGCCCAAACTTCCAGCACTTATTGCAAATTCTAGGAGAGGGAATGTACTCCTGAACGGAGCATCTGGCACCAGCAAGAATAACAGAGGGCGGAAGGGTTCTACTATCAAAGGTGATTTTTACAACTCAAAGGGGCTGACGGCGACGACCACGAGGGGGTCGAGTAAACGTGTCCACCCGGAGGACAGAATGGCCTTGGGCTTCGAGGATATGTTTAATATCTTAATGGCAATCATTGAGGTCCCGAACGCCAGTTGCAACATGGGGTGGGAGGAGAACAGTGCCAACACTGGCATTTAACCGAGCGTTTTTGGAGACCCGAACAGGGGTCTCCGCAATGCAGGACAAAGCGGCTAAGCGAGTAGCTGCATCCTGAGAAGGAGCAGCGACGACACGCATGCCGGAACTGGTGGAGTTAAAAGTGACATTAGCATCTACTGAATCAACAAGGTGTTTATGGAGGGAGAAATCGTCAGGAGGATTAGAATCCAGATGGTGGAGATCAAAGTATTTAGCCCATGTAGCGGGACCAAACAAGGCATTGTAAGTACTATTACGGGAAGGGATCGTGTGAGTGCGGCCGTGGCGGGAACAGCGATGAGAACCCCCAGAAGTCACGGGGGTAAAAGGTGCAGTAGTCACAATGAGAGACGAAGCCGCGTCAGGGGACGAGGAAGTCAACACTGGGGGCTTGGGGCTCGACCCAACCACAGAGGGAGGGGACCCGAGGGGAGGAGTCGGAGAAGCCAAAGGAGGAGCAAGGTCGGGGCCCAATGTAGCGGAGGCTACAGAGCCCAGTCTTCCAACACAGACCGACTCGGGGGCTTGGCCGTCCACCCCACGAGCCTGAGAAGTTAAAGCAGAAACAGGGGAAATAGTATTTATCATCACTACGAAAAGGAAGATTCATTCACGAATGTGCCCCCACACCCACCATGGAGCCACAATTAGAGGCAGGACACCCAACAAGAAGCCATCGCCGATCATGCCGGGGCCCCCCAGGGGTGCGTCGTGAGTATACGCCCCACAAGCGCCACCTTAAGAACCGACAGTCCGTCGAGATCTATATATATATATATATATATATATATATATATATATATATATATATATATATATATATATATATATATATATATATATATGAGGAACACACGTGAGGAACACAAATGCGAACAAGCCTGAATGGTCCCCAGGACTATATGCGAATGAAAACTCACACCCCAGAATTTGTCTTCCTCACGTGTGCCCCAAAGAATGAGTTGATTTGATAAAATGCTACGTCCAAGATTACCATCCGGGTGCCGGCGTGGAAGTGGTTTAATTAGATTCGGCTATAACTTCCTTATGTCCGGTCATGATGGTCAAGTGGCTTAAGGCGTCCTGTAGATACCAGTTTCATTGCTCCTGGGAGTATGGTTTTGAATCACTTCTGAGGTGTGAGTTTTCATTCACATATAGTCCTGGGGACCTGTTGGGTATCTGGGGCTTGAACTCACATATTAAATTATTTGATTATATTTAAATAAATCGAAGGACAACCCACTTTTGAGAAAAGAGGGAAAACGAATAATAATGATCATTAGAATGACACTAGAGAACCAGTGTCTATGAATACTAATTAAATATATAATAACTTGAAAATAATGAAAAAACTGTATTATTAATTAAAGTCAAAGCCTCAAATATCAACATTGGGGGGGGGTATTTCTAGAAGTTCATATATATCTAGGAACTAGTGTGGTTCGTCACTAGTTCATTGTTGAGTTAATAACATAAAATCTAAACTAAAATAGATTCAAGACTATGATAACTCAAATAATGAATATTAAAGATTATGAATTACTGAGCAATTCAGAGCAAAACACATTAATTACCAAATCATCATTTCTGGCAATATTTTTTTCAATATAATGATCCTATATAAATTATATAGATATCAGTAATGATAATAGATAAATTTGTACGAAAAGGGAATCTTAGCTGTAAGACGATATCTGTAATGCCATTTCGTCATTCGTCCTCGTGGTCACAGGATCCCAATAAAGAAAGAACCCAAGGTGAATATCACGAATGATGAGAAACAACTTGTCGACTCCTCGTATACACGCTGAAATCAGAGAAATTTAAGTAGCATTTGATTAGGCTACGATTTATTTCAAATATTCATGAAAACGGAGAAATTGTTGAAATTCAACTAACGTTGTGTATTAGGTATCCTTGCTGTATAACGACAGACTACTCACAAATATACAACCAAAATGATGCACCAAAATGAGAAATATACTTAACATGAGCGTATCAAATACTAAGGTCTGCCGAAATCGCGTCAGCCAGTCCCAGGCGTCCACTGCTGTGTACATGTAATTACGGGTCTTGGCTTCAATTGCTGATGCGTTATTAACTGGCTGGGCACTACAGAACACGTGGATAAGTAATTGTTAACTGTTAACTGGGTATCAACGTAATTCTTGTCGATAAAAACTCCCCAGTCACTACCACGTGCCTCGCCACTCTTCACGCAAGGGATGCCTCGTGTGTAATGGCGTCTCCTCCTTCCCTGAACCCGTCTCTCGCATTCACCACGGAAATTATTAATCACGGAAAAAAAAATTCGCGCAATTATGGATGTAATACGTTAATGAGAACTGGGTTGCAATTATAGGGACTTAAATATTATCATATTCTCGTTTAATGGTCTTAAACGAGAAATGGAGATGATTTTTATTCTCCATAGCATTCGCACGTAACAGATAAAACTGTTACTTGATAACAATTTCAATTAATAACTCTCGGTTTTAGATTATCGGGAGTCATTATTATCCGTAGGTAATTATTACACGGAATACTGATAATTTTAGAAAACCACATTCAATTCTCTAACACATTGGTAATAACGTGTCTAACTAGACATTATCTGACGCAATGTTGCTACTCGATTTCATGAGAATTCTAGCACTAATACGCAGATGAAATGGTTTAATTAATGTTGACACTACCGTTAGTGAGATTAATAACTACTGTAGTTAGTATATAATGATGATGATTTATTATAATACAATAGTAGTTTATTAGTGTTGGAAATTTCCAACATAACTCCGGGGGGAGAAAACTCGGGTCGCAGTGCAATGTTGAGTACTGACGTACCTATCCCGAAGTTAGTATTAAGGTTAGTATGTTAGTACGTTAGTACACACATAACGGATGTCCCGTAATTGTCAAGGACATACAAGAATTTAAGTCTTGTAAAGGAACTCATGTTAAATGGAAAACATGGAATTGTGAATCATCTAAAGTTAATGACTACTAAAGCCTACAATATACTCCTTGACTAGTGTCGCGATGACATGTAACGGTTATGTTACTAAGTCTTAAAGTTTTGCAAACTCATAGATGCTCTAAATGAAATAATGTTATAGTTGATAGCCTAAACAAACAAATTAAGAATTAAATCATACAATTTAAAGTAACTGAGAATCCACTGTGAGGTGAATGTCTTGGGTCATTGTGACTTGTAACTGATTTGTTACTTGACATCACAACACAGCATCATCATGATTACTCAAATTGGATGGTAAATTATTTGCTCTTAGCCAGAGCTATAATAGGCTTGTAGTTTCCGTTTGCATTGTTGAGCAGCTGCTCTAGTTGGGCGGGTGCTCGGTGGATCAGAATTGTTGTCCTCGGAAACTGTTGGTGAAGCTGGTTCTGATAAACACTCTCGTTCTGCTAATTCGAGAGGTACCAACTTCTCTAATGTCTTTAGGGTAGTAGTGCCTCGGCACAAAACCCGTACTACTCTCAGGATGCCTTGGTGATCTGGGTGGATAGCAACAATTTTGCCTATAGGCCATTCTGACCTTGGTCCATCACTGTCAACCAATACTAAGTCTCCTGGTTTGAGTTGAACTTTATTATAGGGGCTCGAAGCTCCATAGTGATACTCTCGTAGAGCAGTGAGGTACTCTCGAGTCCACACCTCATTCCACCTTTCAATTACTCTCGAGAGATGTTGGTAACTTTCTACTAAGTCACTCCTGGTTACATGGGAAGGGTCGACGGTGTCCTCTTCTGCTAAAGGTATCAGAGGGCTCAGCAGGCCTCCATGTATTAAATGCGAGGGACTCAGAGGCTCTCTCTGTGAGAAATCATCTGATAGGTAAGTTAATGGGCGATTGTTGACTCGCGCCTCAATTTCCACGACGAGTGTTTGGAGTTCGGAGTAACTAATTTTCTGTCGATGCAAGGTCTTCCTTAAACATTTCTTGACAGTCCCTATCATACGTTCGTAGATCCCACCTTGCCAGGGGGCTCTGGGAGCAATAAATTTCTAGTGGCATTGTCGTCTCTGCAGGACAGACTGCACTTCTGGATGATTCCATATCTCTCGTAGGCAGGCTTCTCCTGCCACAAAATTTGAACCATTATCAGATATCATTAGTTTGGGACAGGATCTGCGAGCTGCAAATCTACGAAAAGCTTGGATGAAGGCTTCGGCACTCATGTCAGAAGTCACTTCTAGATGTACGCCTCGTGTGGTAGCACACGTGAAGAGGCAAATATAAGCTTTCACTGGTATCTTATCTGGATTGCCAGTGAGAAGCAAGGCTCCTGTGTAATCGACACCAGTGGTCTCAAAGGGACGAAGATGAACTACTCTCTCCTTAGGGAGTGGTGGAGGTCCTGGGTAAGGACACACTCGAGCGTCGTATCTTTTGCAGATTACACAGAACTTAATGATTGATTTGACAGTTTGACGACCTTGAGGAAGCCAATATTTCTGTCTGAGGTCGGTGAGAGTGTCTAACACTCCGCCATGCAAAGTACCATATTGATGGTGATGTAAAACTAGAAGTTTTGTAATAATGTGGTGACGTGGTAGAAGGATTGGATTCTTTGTATCCAAATCAATTTCTGCATGAAGCAGACGTCCTCCACATCTTAATATATTATGAGTGTTGGTATCATACCAGATACCTAGAGACTTGGTTAATTTATCTGGAAGATTTTCATATTCACTTCCATATGTATCTTGTTGTGCACGTTTGATCCAGTAAAGGATAGGATTGGGAAACTTATGCCTGATACCTATCTTAGCAAGAAAGTCAAACACATGTGCTGTCACTCTTAATAACTTACTCAAGTTAGAATAATTGTGAGGATTAATAGCTGAGATTCGATGAGATTCTGGTTTTTTCGTGGGAGTAGTGATACTGGTCACTATGACTTGTGGTTTCTGTTTGGGCCACTGACCACTAACAAGCCATGAAGGTACATTGAACCACATCGAAGACTTGATTAGCTGTTTGAATGTTAAACCTCTTGATAAGTAATCTGCAGGATTGTCCTTAGTGGGGACATGTCTGAATTTATATCCATCAGATAATTCATGAATTTCCCTAACGCGATTACTAACGTAGGGAGTTTTATTGTTCTTATTTCTTACCCATTGTAAGACTGCCTCATTGTCTGACCACACTACGATTTCACCAAAGTGGATATTATTGAGTGTCTTGGTCAGGCAATGAGCCAATCTTACTCCCTCCAGCAATGCAGTTAACTCCATTTGAGGTAAAGATCTCTTCTTGATTGGAACAACTCTTGCTTTAGATGTGAGTAAAATTGATTGTGTACTATTGACTAAGTAGGCTGCAGAGCCATACGCTTTGCCAGAGGCATCGCAAAAAACGTGCAAATTTGTGGGTAAGTTTTGTCCTGAAGCATTACGAGGAAATTTCAAAACACCTAATTGATTGAAATCCGTTGCGAGTATTTGACACTTATCTTGCAACTCAATTGGCAACAGATCATCCCATCCCATATGTTTCTGCCAGGATTCCTGCATTAGGAGTTTGCCCCTTATTAATATAGGACTAAGTAAGCCTAAAGGGTCAAATGGTTGACTGGCATACGAGAGTAATTTTCTCGTGGTAAGGGATGAATTATTGGTTGGTACTGACTTGACATTCATCTCGTCAGTACTGTGTTCCATTCCAAGCCCAGAACTTTTAATTGATTAGGCACCTGATAACCGGAAATTCTTTCTCGATTATCTGGTTTAATGATTTATTGTTTGAGGCCCATGATTGTAGTGGCATATTGGCTCCTAATAACTCACGGTTACCCTCATGATAAATTTCTACCAATTGGATTTGTCATTTGTTGTTCCCTGGAAATTATTGACATACAAGTTGTCACTGATCTCTGTTTTATGAGGGCTATTTGACTTCCTCAAATGTGTATCTAATGTGGCTTGTAGTAGAAACGGGGAGGAAGTCGCTCCGAATAGCACAGAGGCAAACCGGTAGGTTATGATGTCAATGTTAGGATCCAGTGGGTCCTTAATCTAGAGAAATTTGGTGTAATTACGATCCTCCTCTTTCAAGCCTACTCTAAGGAAAGCTTTACTGATAGCAGTATAAGCGAAAATACCAGTGCGGAATCGTAACAATACATCATGTAGCCTTTGTGTTAGGCTAGGTCCCGTTTGGAGACATTCATTCAAGGACAAGCTGTTTGCCTTCACTTTGGCACTACAGTTGAAGCAACCCGTCCTCGCAAATTCGTATAGTCAATATTGACTTATTAGTTACGTGCATAGGTGACATACTAAACATAATAGTTTCCCTTGAAAAGCTTCATAGAAAACACCGACCTTACCTAACCTACTTAGTATGTTAAAATAAGCATCTTATAGCTTCATAATTACAATTGTTACTTAACCAATTATAGGTATAGGTTAGGTAATAATTGTAATTACGAAGCAATAAGATGCTTATCTTAACATACTAAGTAGGTTAGGTAAGGTCGGTGTTTTCTATGAAGCTTTTCAAGGGAAACTATTATGTTAAGTATGTCACCTATGCACATATTTAATATGTCAATATTGACTATACGAATTTGCGAGGACGGGTTGGTTGAAGGCAATACGTATTGGCGTTGGCAATGAATCTTTCACCACAGCGTGATGGGGTAAATAGTGACCTGTTTTTCGGTCATCATTATCAACAACTTCGATAAATTTATTATTGAGTTGTTGTTGAATTAACTGATGATAAATGTTCAGTTTGTCTGGCTGTTTCTTCAGCCGTATTAATTGTGACTGTAATTGAGAGGCTGCCATGAAATAATTAACTGGAAGTTGTGGATGAATCAACTTCCATGGCAATCTCACCCAGTATTGTTTGTCTTTATAGACAACTGTATCCAGATATTGCTGGTAAGTCCACATATCATCAGGGCTTGGTTGTTCAGGGATAATACCTAAAGTGTCGAAATCCCACAGACGATGTACAGGTGGATCAAACTCATTATCTTCAGATATTTCTCTGAAATGTAGGGGTGACTGTTCCAAGCCTAGTCACGCCACTATTGTATAGTTAGATTGTTGTTTGGTTGACGCTGGGTTTTGTTGGAAAAGCACCGGTCCAGTAAGCAATTTGCCTCCAGCAGATGACAACAAATTCATTCCGTGTTGTCTGGTGCATCCCGTTATAAATTTATAATAATGGTCAGCGCCTATAAGTATACCAACATCTGTGAGGCAGTCAGAATTTATTTTGTAATCTTCTAGCCTCCTGCGGTTTCGTTTAAGATATCTCGCAGTGCGAGCTAGTCCTGTGACCTGCAGGTCTGAAGGAAGTTTATCTACTACTACCGCTTGTATTGGACTAGTGGAAGATCCAAGTCTCACTAACACCTTGACTACTTGGTATTCACGAGGTCCACTATTAGTCAAGAACCCAGAAATATTCAGTCTCACACTTTTGGCAGGTTTTAATTTTAACTGCTCGACTAATTGTTGTGTGATGAAGGTTTTCTGTGATCCTTTTCTGTGATCCACAGAGAGAACCAGGAACGAGTATGTTAGTGTGAGAAGAGCAGCTGAGAAAAGGTATGAAAATGATATAGCTAATAAAGCCAAGACCGAACCAAAGCTACTACACAGTCACATCAGGAGGAAGACAACAGTGAAGGAACAGGTGATGAAACTTAGAACGGGTGAGGACAGGTACACGGTACACAGAGAATGACATAGAGGAGTGTGAAGAACTCAACAAAAGGTTCCAGGAGGTCTTTACAATAGAACAAGGAGAGGTCACGGCGCTAGGAGAGGTGGCAGCAAACCAGCTGTCCTTGGAAAGGTTCGAAATTACAAGAGATGAGGTCAAGAAGCACCTATTGGAGCTGGATGTGAGAAAAGCTGTTGGGCTGGACGGAATCTCACCATGGGTATTGAAAGAGTGTGCAGGAGCACTTTGCATGCCACTCTCCATAGTGTATAGTAGGTCACTGGAAACGGGAGACCTACCAGAAATATGGAAGACTGCTAATGTAGTACCAATATACAAAAAGGGTGACAGACAAGAGGCACTGAACTACATGCCAGTGTCCTAAACTTGTATACCATGCAAGGTGATGGAGAAAATTGTGAGAAAAAACCTAGTAACACATCTGGAGAGAAGAGACTTCGTGATAACCCATCAACGTGGGTTCAGGGAGGGTAAATCTTGCCTTACAGGCTTGATAGAATTCTACGATCAGGTGACAAAGATTAAGCAAGAAAGAGAAGGATGGGCGGACTGCATTTTTTGGACTGTTGGAAAGCCTTTGACACAGTACTCCATAAAAGGTTGATGCATAAGCTGGAGAAACAGGCAGGAGTAACTGGTAGGGTGCTCCAGTGGATAAGGGAGTACCTAAGCAATAGGAAGCAGAGAGTTACAGTGAGGGGTAAGACCTCAGAATGGCGTGAAGACACCAGTGGAGTCCCACAGGGCTCTGAACTAGGACCTATCCTGTTTCTGATATACGTAAATGATCTCCCAGAGGGCATATACTCATTCCTCTCAATGTTTGCTGACGACGCCAAAATTATGAGAAGGATTAAGACAGAGGATGACAGCATGAGGTTTCAAGAAGACCTGGACAAGCTGCAGGAATGGTCGAACAAATGGCTGTTAGAGTTTAACCCAAGCAAATGTAATGTAATGGAGATAGGGGTAGGAAGCAGGAGACCAGATACAAGGTATCATTTGGGAGATGAAATACTTCAAGAATCAGAGAGAGAGAGAAAGACCTGGGGGTTGATATCACGCCAGAGCTCTCCCCTGAAGCTCATATCAAGAGGATAACATCAGCAGCATATGCCACGTTGGCTAACATTAGAATGGCCTTTAGAAAATTGTGTAAGGAATCTTTCAGAACATTATATACCACATATGTCATACCAATCCTGGAGTATGCGGCTGCAGCATGGAGTCCATATCTAGTCAAGCATAAGACTAAACTGGAAAAGGTTCAAAGGTTTGCCACCAGCCTAGTACCCGAGCTGAGAGGTATGAGCTACGAGGAGAGACTACGGGAATTAAACCTCACTTTGTTGGAAGACAGAAGAGTTAGGGGGGACATGATCACCACATTCAAGATTCTCAAGGGAATAAACAGGGTTGATAAAGACAGGCTGTTTAACACAAGGGGCACACACACTAGAGGGACACAGGTGGAAACTGAGTGCCCAAATGAGCCACAGAGATATTAGAAAGAACTTTTTTAGTGTCAGAGTGGTTGACAAATGGAATGCATTAGGAAGTGATGTGGTGGAGGCTGACTCCATACATAGTTTCAAGTGTAGATATGATAGAGCCCAATAGGCTCAGGAACCTGTACACCTGTTGATTGACGGTTGAGAGGCGGGACCAAAGAGCCAGAGCTCAAACTCCACAAGCACAACTAGGTGAGTACACACACACACATGCCCCAGCCTCCCAGCCTCCTCACTCACTCACACACACACACCCCAGCCTGCTTCAGCATTATTAGCATATTTCAGAATTATTAGCATCGTTTTAGTATTATAAGGATTGTGTCAGCATTATTAGTATTGTTTCAGCATTGTTTAAGTATTGTTAGCATTCTTTCAGCATTATTTGGAGTGTCCATGTTTTAACAATGTTTCTGAATTAATAGCATTGTTTCAAAATCATTAGCATGGTTTCAGCATTATTAGCATTGTTTATAATTTATAGAATAATATTATATAATTTATGCAACTAATACAATTTCGAGCCCCACGGTCGTAAATATCAGACAGATCTTTTGGTCTTGATAGTGCAGGAGCGCCGTAAATTTACGTCCGATTAAATAATATTTGTATAAAATCCAATTCTTATCCGATCGACTTATGGATAGTATGAACATGTTTGCCAAGAAATTTCCGTTTTCTCTCATAGCCACATGGCCTATTTGAGAGACCGGCATTGTATTGTATCTTTGTGGAAAGATTATTGTATTGTTGACACGACGAGTGTAATCGACGTAAGTTTTTTATTTAGTACCGGTCTAACGACTCCTTATGTGACATTTTATTCATATGTTCTTCTAGAACATTCTATTGCGAACACATTGGTACAAAAATGAAATATGTACATCGAAAATTAAGGTCAGGACAGTGAAAAAAATATACACTTTTGAATACTGGTTTCAAGGATGTGCGGTAACTGGTAACTCTTCGCCCACTTCACACACTGTTGTGGGTTGGCCGCGATCATGATTCTACATTTATATTCACATGTCCGTGTAGGGAATTTTATTGCGATCTCAATGATACCAAATTTAACGCTGTAGGACAAGTGTGGAGTTGACAACCCTGAAAAGAATAGAAACATTTCGTCGCTGTTTGGAGATCACGGCTATTGATCGATGCAGTTCTTTATTTGGTGGTGATTTAACTTATGCTTTGGTGACGTTTTATACATATGTTCTTCTAGAACATTCTATTGCGAACACATTGGTTCAAACATGAAATATGTACATCGAAAATTAAGGTCAGGACAGTGAAAAGAGTATGCACTTTTCAGTGTTGCCCCTCGATCGCCCAAAACGCCGCGCGCACTTGGGGCAAGTTTTTTTTGTTTGCGGAGAGCGCCAAAGTGATGTATAATACACTTAATGTCTAAAGCATTAATGTTTTGTTTTAGTATTATTTGCATTGTTTAGTATTATTAAAATTAGTTCAGTACAATTTGCATTATCCTTGTACTATTAAAAAAAATCCAAATTAGTAGCATTGCTTCAGAATTATTAGCATAGTTTCAGTATCATTATCATCGTTTAGGAATTATTTGCGGAGTTTCAATTTTATTAGCATCTATTAGTAATATAGATATTTATCATCATTTAAGCACTGTTTAACTATTAGTAGCATTGTTCCAGAATTATACACATTGTTTCAGCATTATTCGGATAGTTTCAGCATTATTCGCTTTGTTTTAACATTATTATTTATATAATTTTAAGCACTATTACCATTGTTTAATGTCATTCTCCTGGACTCTATGAGACTCGAACCACGGACCTTATAGAGACAGAATCTCTATCCACTCAGTTATGATAAATAATTTTTGGAAATAATTTTTTTAGTATTACTTTAATAGCTTCAGTATTTTTCACATTCCTTCAGAATTAACAGCATTGTTTCAGTAACATTAGCATTTTGTCAGACCTATTAGCAACACTTCATTTGCACAAAGAAATCCCATTAATGTCCTGTATTAATGAGGAAATCAGTAGGAAGAAGGAGGATTCGAACCTGCACTCTGGGTACTCTCATGTAAACGCTCCAAACCATTATACCACGACATGGTCAAAAGCAATGCATCTTGGGATTGAAGTGAATCTTCTAGAATCCTGAATTATGCAGTTGTGAAGAAGACATCCAGGAACAGAAGAAAGTCATCTGGTAATGTATGGTACTCTGAGCCTGTTGCAGACATGAGGAACAGAGTAGTAGTCAGTGGTAGTGGGTACTATACATTGCCTTAGGGAGTTGCTGGAGGTTGCATGTCAAGTTACTCAAGCTTGGTGTTAGGTCCGTGCTACGGCCACTGCAGGCCAGTAACCAGGTTTTTGCTGTTATAACCTCTTCTTCTATATCCAACCCCAAGTCGGTGTTAAGTTTTCAAGAAATTGGCTGAGGCAAGTAGTAGTGCAAAGAATAAAGGAGGGGTGCAGGATACTCAACACACACAATTACACCTTCACCACATATATATATATATATATATATATATATATATATATATATATATATATATATATATATATATATATATATATGTCTCATTGAATATGACCGCATATTCAGTATTTACTATCTTCTGATTTAGGGCTTCTATCCCTCTAACTATTTTCTTAGCATCAGGGCTTAGCTGAAATAGGAGTTCTCCAAAACTCATTTTCGTAATTTCTGGGTGAAGAAAAGATGTGGATTACTATAGAATGTATTACACTTATTTAAACAATTTGCACAACGTTTCGAACCTCCATGGTTCATTCTCAAGTGAGGAAATGTTACAATGTGGTTTGATTATATACCCGCACTGGGTCAGGTGATAAGACAATAAAGGTGAAAACATAGGGGATACATAGGGGATAAATGGGGTGAAACATATGAACATAAGAATAGAGGTAACCGCAGAAGGCCTATTGGCCCATACGAGGCAGCTGGCATCTACATACAAAGATTAATCCAGTGTAATTGGCCTGTTATGTTGAACATTGTCTTCTGTGTTGGCATCGTTATGTTCTGGTCTTGTCCATACACAAACCAATTCAGGTGGCTAATAACAGTAATTAGGCACCACGTTTACGTTATTCTAAAATGACGTTACTCTTCCCACGAGTCAATCAAGTGCCGGTACTTCCGGACATAAATAACGACGTTACGTTAATGGAACAATGTAGCCTTCGTGTGAGTCGATCAACAAGGATCGAGATTAATTACTTTGACTTCCTGAAACACGTCAATTACCCGGCCCACTGACCGTTAATTACGACAGACATTACTCTAATTCTTATCTGGCTGGTGGCTAGGCTCCTTGAGACTACCGTAGCTGCTTGCAGGAAAGTAAATTAACCCAAACGTATTCTACGTTACTCATATTGTAAAAGAACAAATTCTCTTAAGCAATGGGCGTTCCCTCGGTTACGTTATATTAATTGCCTCGCAATCACCTCACTGAATACTGGACTTCGATGTCCTACCAGATAAACAGGAGAATATATGTATATCCAAGTACTCGTCTACAGCCGAGTTCACCCACGACAATGTCAATCACACTAACAAATCACAGTGATTTACGTTACAATCCGGTTGCAATGACAATACTGCAGAACCTAGTAAAATAACATACAGGACATGAACCCTCTAGAACACTGCCCCCACAATGACTTTACTGAACTGCAGTCACCCACGGTGATTGCTCAACTCTAGCAACAATCACTAACAATGACAACCCCTTTGCAACAACACACACTGCAAGTACTCTAATTTCCAAGTATTAGAATACTGCTCAACACTTACTTACTTACTGTTGCAAATGACCCCAGTGCTCTCAATAACCCCTAGAACATAGGTCCCAAATTTGCAATAATCACACAGTAAATAACACAATAACACTGGGCACCGTGACACTACGATTATATATATATATATACAATTACTGCTGACACATGTAGCCTACAGCTATCAAACGTTATTGGGAACACTAAGGAGATCTCGCACTCCTAAATCACATGGGTGAGTGATTTATCGATCACGCATGCCGAATAAACACTCCCGAGTTTTACGTTACTCGACAGAGCGAGGGCTGTCACTCCCGACAGCCTCGTCACTCACCAAATTCTACCAAAATTACGTTAATACTGCAACCACAATATGTATATATATATATATCACAATCACACGGTCCTGGGAACAATACAAGAAATTAAACCACACTGTGGCACACTCCACAATAATCATTGCCAGGAATCACTGACGTTACCACATACCTGAGCGCTCAGTGTTGAAATTCCACACCTGCAAGACTACACATGAAATGATATCACTCCGTCCCACGGACGATCAAGAATGAATAATTACCACAATGGAATAATATAATATTACATGGACATCCTCTCAGTCCTTGGCTAATCTATGTATATACTCTGTTCCCGTGTGTACCCACACACACACACACACTGTACGTCTGTGCTCACAAGACGTACGTCCCTCAGGACTGACACGATGACAAGGGTGATTATCTCCTCGTCCACACTTCACTTCACCTACAGGTGCTGCGTGACAATGCGACGGAACACTTGACCTCGAATTCAAGCTTTAGAGACTACTAATCACCAGAAATACACACATAGGTACTTACATTCATACTGCCGGCTTACACACACCATTCCCATACATCAGGCACCCCGCTATGGGTGGCTGGCTCAGTGGTGGTAGGCTGGCTGGTTGGTACCTCCGCGGTATCGTTCGTACAATGGCGCGCACCGAACCCTCCCACAACACGGCTTGTTTCGTACCCTCGACCCACCGGTAAGTGAAGCGTTCGTACACAGGTGACGCGCACAATGATTTCGTCTTAAACAAACATGGGAAATCTGCCTTAAAGCACTAACACTTATTTCCCCGTTCCCATCGACTGCTACAGAGCACTAGCAAGTCTAATCATCACTGGTATGGGATCTACGAGTCTGTTACTGCTCGTATGCACGTTACCCCACGATCCCAGACCGATCACAGATCTTCTCTACCCACTGTACACTGTCTTTTCCCCTCCAAGCGACGACTTCGGCCGGATTCTGTGACGACCGCTGTCGTAGATGAAGCAGGAGGTGCAGCAGCTGAGTAGTTAATTAAGCCACCCCGACGCCCTATACTCAACGGCCAATTGAGCATAGGAGCGTCTTGACAGGGTGATGGCTCCTCCAGAATGACGCTCACACCGTCGATTCCCGCGTATTCCTCGGAATAACCAATGAGAGGAAGGCATACTGGGGCCTACCCCTCTCCTCCAATCAGCGACGGTGTAGCATAGCCCCTAGGGCAACTCCAAGATGGCCGACCAACATGGCGGCTCAAGATGTTTACTAAGATGGCGTCTGTTTCCATGGCGACGCCTCAAGTGGCTAGCGCGCGGGTGGCCCGCAGCTACCCACGCCAGGCCTAACTGTTTTCCCGCGCAAACTAGAGTCTCGCCCTAGCTATACAATGAGAGATGCTATTGGCTCTATCTCTGTCCACAGACATGCTACCACGGCCACGGTAACATTTCTGGACTGCTGGTGACTGGGGCTCTCACGTAAGCCCAAACACTAGATGTTTCAGTTGCTGGTTACCAAAGTTAAGTCCGCACACTTAACAAGTGCACTTAACAAGTGTACTGGCCTCCCACAGGCATAAGAGCACTATTGTAAGTGAGCTGGTGAACCATCCCCTCACATCAACCCCCCACTAAAAGATAAAATTTCCCGGAGGAAAATTTCATCTAAATCACCAGCCACTTACACTTTTGCTCTTAAGTGCATGGCGGCTGGGTGGTGGTGGTGATTCATCCGTTTTCTGTTGACGTCGGTGGCTCGCGGGACAAGATGTGACGTCACTGGCTCGTCCAGGGTGGTACTTCCTGACCGTAGTGCGGTCGTGCTCAGGTTCTGGGTCCAGGTTAAGCCGGCTCAACGCCTCGCAGCTTCCTTTCGTCAGTCCCTCACACTCTCGCCCCACAGGTCTGTGTCATACTGGACACAATGGATAGCACACTGGGATGAACTTACCAATGAAGTACAGACTCCACACCTTCCCTACTCTACCGACACAATTCCGACAGTTAGCAGACTGTCGTGACTTCCAGGTGACAGGGTCTTTCTTCCTGTCTGTCTGTCACTCTCAGACCTGGTTGCTCTACCGACTGAGTTGACTGGGCTGAGGCCTCTTCAGCAGCTGTCAAACCTCGCCCCTCACTGAGTACTGAGTCACTGACCTGCTCGTTCTTCAATCTCTCAGCGACCGTTCGTTTGTCTGAACGATCTTCCAACAGCCTGAAAGATTGGTCCAAAATATCCACTTCACTTGTGGGAACCACAGCTACCTTAGCCTCACCACTGGCAACATCTAGCAGACGTTTACCTTCCTGAGTGGTGTTAACCCTCGCGGGTCTGGCTGGTGGACAGGTCGTGGCGGGATCAGCTGATCCGGGCCACACCCGTCTCACTGGGCTCACCCCCGTTTTCTGTGAAATGAAAGAGGAAAATTGCTCTTTTTTCCTTTTACCTCATGCACCTGATCTTTCGCCTGACAAGAGGCGACCTTGACTTCCTCAGCTGGCGGCCGTGTGACATCGCCGTCAGCTGGTGAGACCCATCTGAGTCCCTCTGAGTCAGTTCTCGTTTTCTGTGCAATAGGGAGAGAAGGATGGATCCGGTTTCCTTTCACCTGCTGCGCCTCTTCTTCTGTCTGGGCGGCGGTGATCTCTGCTCGACCGGCCGGCTGACGCTTGGTGTCAACGCCAGCGGGTTTAACCTTCCTCTCACCTGTTCCTGTTTCCGCTGGGTCATTTCCACAGGACAGACCCACCTGGTTCTCTATACCAGGAGTATTACCTATCAAAAGTCCATACACTGCCTTCCTACTTAGTGCAGCTTTGATCTTACCTTTGATATATGGGGTGTCTACCAACACGGACACTTCTTCCATGTCCTTACCAGTGCCATCTGGGTACTGGACACGGAGGTTTCGACCTGTTCTACTCTCAGGCCCAACCAAACTGCTCCTGACCATGTTAACTGTAGCACCCCGGTCTCGAAAGACACTCGTCCATTGCCCATTAACTCTTCCTCTAGTTAACTCGAGTGTGTGTCTTAGGGCATCACCTCCCACGGTACTCATGCCTGTAACTTGCACCTTGGTCACCTTCTTAGTCTTACGCCTAGTGTTGCTCGGGCACTTAGCTGCTCGGTGACCTGTCATGCTGCATGTGAAGCACCTGGGTCCCTTAACCTTGGGTTTCTGTTGGTGTCCCTTAGACTTACTTTCTTTAGGTTTGGCTCCCGTACTTGGAGCTTGAGTGAACTGTTCAACCTTTGTCACACATCGATCTAGGTATGCATCCCTAGGATCGATCTTCTCCTCTCTTGGCAATAGAGGAGGTATCTCTACTTCCAGCGCCGGTACCTCTGAGCTTGGCGCGGTAGGAGGGGTTTGACTCCCCGTCCTTGCCTGTGATTGCACTCTTGCAATTTCCAATCTAGTCAATCTCTCGTGGTGGGCATTCCACATGTCGGCCACAAATTTGGCCTTATCCACTCCTTGCAGTTCCATAGCATCAGCTTGAGCTGCAAGGTACTGTAAAGTGAATTCCTCCTGGGGTTGTTCAGTCCCCATCCTGCGCAAATGTTCTGGTATCCGATTGACTTCATATGAAACGTTTCTGTGGCCCAAGGAATCAGTCCTTAGCCTAGGCTGGGGTCGCGACTCCCCTTCCTTCTCCTGGGGTGGACTCAATCCCACACCCCCTGACATACCGACTATACCACGGTCGGCTAGGGGAACTCCCTTGTCCCCTAGATCACTTCTGTTTGCTCTTTCTAGAAGTACACGCTGTACATAGGCATTATGGTCCTCAACATACTGCCGACATTCCTCATCTGTGCGAATGTCTCTATCCTTTGGCAGCACGCCATACCTAGTCACATACAGATATATGTACTTAACCTATAATCCTCATCCATTCTGTGTGTGTGGTGTGTGTGTACCTAATCCTGCTAACCGACAACAAACACACCCACAACAATATTGTTCTGCAATGTTCTGCACACCTTTCTTCCTAGGTTTCTCGACTTGATGAGTCTTACTTTCTGATTATGAATCAAAAGTCTACGGCCCCACGTTGGGCGCCACGTTGTGAGAGTTTTTGAGCTGTGCTGACTTACGTCAGTACATTGGAATAAATGCAATTTGGTATAAGGAATTGAGCTCGGAAAATTTCTAAGAATTTTCTTTATTCTTTAACCTTTATTCCTGTCGTGATATTCAACTAGGTCGCCTGAGGAAGGACTTGCTTAGCTAACACACCAGTGTAGTAAGCAGCTCATTCCTCACTTTGGGACCCTGTACGAACAATTGACTAGGCGCGAGCAAACGCCGAGACCCCAATGAAATTGAAATCCCCTCCACTAGGTCGTCGACCTTCGTAATCGCCGAAGCGAATCTAACGAGTAGGTCCTGGGCTCTCACAACAATAATTTATTGTTGTGTAGTGCCGTATATTTGATCCAAAGCTCAGAAATAAGTCTCCAATAGTCGAGTGTGAAGAACATTTGCATAACAATAATAATGTGTGGGGGTGTAACGAAAAGACAGTGTTAACATAACAACTTAGTTTATTCAATAAAGTACTAACTACTACAACAAAACAAAAGAATGTCAATGACGTTACTCGAAATCCTTCCTGTGACACTATCAATGACAGCTAGACACCAGCCCCTCGGACTGCATAATGAACTAACTCGAACATAAGCGTGCCCACAGAGGAATCAACAAGCAAGCAAGAACTAACAGATCTATAATCACAATTACAACAAATGACACAGTGAGTTCTGAAACACGTCTCCAGTAACCTCCTAACTGTTCTACGCCTCAGTGCAGTCTACACCTGCAATAGCGGTTGCAATGCAATCAAATCAGTAGCCTTTCAATGACATCAATAACTAATGGGTTCACTGGCAACTCCAGCACCCTTCCTCAAATTAATCTTTACGTTAACACTTCGTCCCACGGACGATCAACAATCAATACAATTGATTTACGTTAATAACACAATAACATTTACGTTAATTTAATAACTCTTACAACTGTCACTAGTAACGCGGAAATTACACAACACTCTACCCGTCGAGCATTCAGTGAGAAAATCCCATTAATCCCTGTACTACAAGACAGCTGATTAATCTCTTTACTAGTTACGTTAATTTACGTTAATCGGTTACTAATCACTCAGCGATGGTAAACTCTGATTTACAATGTCCAAAGTGCTAAGAGAACGGTAATCACTCGTGATTACCTTTAGAGTAATTAATTACTATCCTCAAGATCAATAATTAAACAGTTAAATACGCAACCTTTCACACTGGCTCAGCAATTTACATTAAGGTATGAATTCCGTCTGAGCCTTCCATACTCAGACCAATTCAGGTGGCTAATAACAGTAATTAGGCACCACGTTTACGTTATTCTAAATGACGTTACTCTTCCCACGAGTCAATCAAGTGCCGGTACTTCCGGACATAAATAACGACGTTACGTTAATGGAACAATGTAGCCTTCGTGTGAGTCGATCAACAAGGATCGAGATTAATTACTTTGACTTCCTGAAACACGTCAATTACCCGGCCCACTGACCGTTAATTACGACAGACAATACTCTAATTCTTATCTGGCTGGTGGCTAGGCTCCTTGAGACTACCGTAGCTGCTTGCAGGAAAGTAAATTAACCCAACGTATTCTACGTTACTCATATTGTAAAAGAACAAATTCTCTTAAGCAATGGGCGTTCCCTCGGTTACGTTATATTAATTGCCTCGCAATCACCTCACTGAATACTGGACTTCGATGTCCTACCAGATAAACAGGAGAATATATGTATATCCAAGTACTCGTCTACAGCCGAGTTCACCCACGACAATGTCAAATCACACTAACAAATCACAGTGATTTACGTTACAATCCGGTTGCAATGACAATACTGCAGAACCTAGTAAAATAACATACAGGACATGAACCCTCTAGAACACTGCCCCCACAATGACTTTACTGAACTGCAGTTACCCACGGTGATTGCTCAACTCTAGCAACAATCACTAACAATGACAACCCCTTTGCAACAACACACACTGCAAGTACTCTAATTTCCAAGTATTAGAATACTGCTCAACACTTACTTATTTACTGTTGCAAATGACCCCAGTGCTCTCAATAACCCCTAGAACATAGGTCCCAAATTTGCAATAACCACACAGTAAATAACACAATAACACTGGGCACCGTGACACTACGATATATATATATATATACAATTACTGCTGACACATGTAGCCTACAGCTATCAAACGTTATTGGGAACACTAAGGAGATCTCGCACTCCTAAATCACATGGGTGAGTGATTTATCGATCACGCATGCCGAATAAACACTCCCGAGTTTTACGTTACTCGACAGAGCGAGGGCTGTCACTCCCGACAGCCTCGTCACTCACCAAATTCTACCAAAATTACGTTAATACTGCAACCACAATATATATATATAATCACACTTCTCACGGCCCCTGGGAACAATACAAATTAATTAAAACCACACTGTGGGCCACTCCACAATAATCATTGCCAGGAATCACTGACGTTACCACATACCTGAGCGCTCAGTGTTGAAATTCCACACCTGCAAGACTACACATGAAATGATATCACTCCGTCCCACGGACGATCAAGAATGAATAATTACCACAATGGAATAATATAATTATTACATGGACATCCTCTCAGTCCTTGGCTAATCTATGTATATACTCTGTTCCCGTGTGTACCCACACACACACACACTCTGTACGTCTGTGCTCACAAGACGTACGTCCCTCAGGACTGACGAGATGACAACAAGGGTGATTATCTCCTCGTCCACACTTCACTTCACCTACAGGTGCTGCGTGACAATGCGACGGAACACTTGACCTCGAATTCAAGCTTTAGAGACTACTAATCACCAGAAATACACACATAGGTACTTACATTCATACTGCCGGCTTACACACACCATTCCCATACATCAGGCACCCCGCTATGGGTGGCTGGCTCAGTGGTGGTAGGCTGGCTGGTTGGTACCTCCGCGGTATCGTTCGTACAATGGCGCGCACCGAACCCTCCCACAACACGGCTTGTTTCGTACCCTCGACCCACCGGTAAGTGAAGCGTTCGTACACAGGTGACGCGCACAATGATATCGTCTTAAACAAACATGGGAAATCTGCCTTAAAGCACTAACACTTATTTCCCCGTTCCCATCGACTGCTACAGAGCACTAGCAAGTCTAATCATCACTGGTATGGGATCTACGAGTCTGTTACTGCTCGTATGCACGTTACCCCACGATCCCAGACCGATCACAAGATCTTCTATACCCACTGTACACTGTCTTTTCCCCTCCAAGCGACGACTTCGGCCGGATTCTGTGACGACCGCTGTCGTAGATGAAGCAGGAGGTGCAGCAGCTGAGTAGTTAATTAAGCCACCCCGACGCCCTATACACAAGCGGCCACAATGAGCATAGGAGCGTCTTGACAGGGTGATGGCTCCTCCAGAATGACGCTCACACCGTCGATTCCCGCGTATTCCTCGGAATAACCAATGAGAGGAAGGCATACTGGGGCCTACCCCTCTCCTCCAATCAGCGACGGTGTAGCATAGCCCCTAGGGCAACTCCAAGATGGCCGACCAACATGGCGGCTCAAGATGTTTACTAAGATGGCGTCTGTTTCCATGGCGACGCCTCAAGTGGCTAGCGAGCGGGTGGCCCGCAGCTACCCACGCCAGGCCTAACTGTTTTCCCGCGCAAACTAGAGTCTCGCCCTAGCTATACAATGAGAGATGCTATCGGCTCTATCTCTGTCCACAGACATGCTACCACGGCCACGGTAACATTTCTGGACTGCTGATGACTGGGGCTCTCACGTAAGCCCAAACACTAGATGTTTCGGTTGCTGGTTACCAAAGTTAAGTCCGCACACTTAACAAGTGCACTTAACAAGTGTACTGGCCTCCCACAGGCATAAGAGCACTATTGTAAGTGAGCTGGTGAACCATCCCCTCACAATTAGGTGATAGGAAACGCCACCAATAATTTCATTCCTGCCTGTCCGGGTTTCGATCCAGGAATCCCCGATTGTAGTCTAGAAGGAACACATACATGTTTCATATCTCGTGTACTAACCTATTTGTACTTGCAGGACCGAGCAACAGTTTTTGAACGTTGACATTATAGCCGCCGGTTGTTTAAAGCAATGACTCTGGTCTATTTCTCTGTCATATCAACTTTTAAATTATGAATGGAGTTTGCATCTACAACTGGGTTTTTGTAGGTTGTTCTCTCCTAGTTGTATTCACCTAGTTGTGTTTGCTAGGTTTGACCTTCAAACTTTGGTCCCACTCTCAACCATCTCAATTGCCTCAAGTAGTTTTCCAGAAGTTATGTAACTCATAACTCTCAGCTCTGTTGGAAACAGGCTGGGGCTGCATATTCAATGATTTGTCTCCCATAGGTTGAAAAAAAAGGTACTTCTTCTTTATACAAGTTGTACTTACTTTGAACGTGACCTACCTCACCTATAACTAGACTAGAACTAGACTAGGTCTAGGCGGCCTATTAGCTACTACTAGCCTAGAATACTACTAGCCTAGACTACTACTAGACTACTACGACTAGACTAGCCTAGTAGGCCTAGTCGGATAAGCCGTGTTCTTAATCCGGATGATCAGGCTGCGTTCGAGCCTGTCG
>WNGS01094399.1:0-14564 GCA_020271785.1 Procambarus virginalis
ACATTACCCTCACTAAAGAGGGCCTTCCACATTACCCTCACTAAAGAGGGGCTTCCACATTACCCTGTGACTCATCTGCGTGTTTAGCTTCCAATCGGGACTTCTCCGTGCAGCATGACAGGTTTAAGTCTAGTAACCACCTATTTTCGAGCACGTATAGAATGGAGTCTAACTCTCCTTACAGTCGTAGTCTTGCTCATTGCTTCTCTCTCATTCTCCTCATCAGTTTCTCACCATATATGTCTCGCTGTTCTAAATGACCTGCTCACTCAGCCTTGAGTCATGTCGCGACTTTAACTCGTTCTCTCCTGCCTTGACCCTCTGTTTCCTCCCAGAGAGGTGCTCCTAAAGCCGCCTGCGTGAGACACTGTCAAAGCAATCAAGACAGTCAAGGAAAACGCAGCACATCCTTCTCTTAAAACTTTTACATGTGTAATTGTCGTTGAACTTGAATGGGTTTATTGGGCATGCTTTCCCCTCTTGTGTGTGTGTGTGGGGGGGGGGAGAGTGTGTGTGTGTGTGTGTGTGTGTGTGTGTGTGTGTGTGTGTGTGTGTGTGTGTGTGTGTGTGTGTGTGTGTGTGTGTGTGTGGTGTGTGTGTGTGTGTGTGTGTGTTTAAAATATTATAATTCACAAGAACACTTGTGTAAGTACCAGTGGAGATTAGCCCCAACAACAGCGTGGTCCAAACTACGAGTCTAACCACGTCCTCAGAAGCCTACAAAAATAATAATTATAATTATTACCAAAAGAAGTCAAATAAGAATAAAGCCCGAGAGGTTAACCAAAGTCGAATAAGTACGAGAACCCCACTTCGCTTCGCCCAAGTATTGACAAGTGACTGTCGTTCAGGCAGGCCTTTGTTCCCTTAAATTCTGCCGCCATTGTTCCGTCCGAAAGAGGGTCGAACCTGGCACACGCGGCCAGAAAGGGGGGGGGTGGATTCAATCCACTTGTTCGACCGTGTCTGACCACCCTGGGAGATGAATTCATTGTGCGAATTGTAAATTTCCACTTGCGTGAAATGGCTCAATAGTCTCCGTCACACGGAGCTCTGGCGGCCAGTGCTGCCACGGGGGTTTCTCTCCTTATACTTTTAACGGTATTTTTCGGTCCTTACACTATTTTTTAATTGAAATTTGTCTTACGATAACAGAATCTATTGTAATTGGGATTCTTTTTCTTTAAGGCAAAATTCAAGCGCTCAGACTGAAACCTTTTTTAACGTTCAAATTTAAGAGCTTTAATGTCTATGTACAAAAATTGTAAGCATAATATAATTATTATGAATATAAATTTCATTGTGCATGTCTCAACCTGTTGTATATAATAACTCACCTTAAATGCCCATAATAAATGCCTTAATCTAAACAACATTTAATAACGTTAATTTTAACCTCACATGTACAACAGCTCAGCTAATCATGAAGTATTATAAAGTATTGACAACGCAGGCAACTGTGTACGATAATTTAAATTATTGTAACCAGCTTAGTCTTTTTGAAAGTCTAACGTAAGACAAATTTTGCTCAAAGAAGCAAAGGTTTTTATCAAATTATTATGATTGATTGTATTATATTTATAATAAGCGTTATTTACGAAACCAATCCCTGGCAACAGTAAGGCGGTACGATAATTATCAGCGTTGCGCGTGACTAACCATAGCCTGGCAACTAAGCCTAATTACCTAGGCCTAATGTTTCCCCCTTGCACGATAGCAGGCGATAAAGCCGTATTCGATATTCAGCGATTGATGATGATGAGAATAAAAAATAACCGCGATATTCAACGAATTTAGAAATATATTAGACGATATTCGACAAATCATCCAATATTCCCCACCACTTCCCTAAATATTCCCTACTCCACTACCACTTCCCCAATATTCCCTACCCCACTACCACTTCCCTAAATATTCCCTACCCCTCTACCATTAGCTTGAACCCGTTTCCCATCACCTAATGCTCCTGTCCACCTAGCAGTAAACAGGTACCAAGCAGCTGACCAGCTTGTCTTGGGTTGTATCCGGGGGGGGTGTCGGACCCGGACATAAGCCTAACATGTGTGTGTGTATATATATATATATATATATATATATATATATATATAATATATATTATATATATATATATATATATATATATATATATATATATACATATATATATATACTGGCTACCTGTCCCCCGACGCCGTGAATTATAAAAAATATTATTATTTCTTTCTATCCCTCCTCTATCTCTCCCCGATCTTTCCTCCCCTCCCCCCCCCCCCCCCTCCTCTCCACCTGTTGGGGTTGTCAACAACAATTGCTGTCATCAGACGGGAGGAGACTAATTACACCACTCATGTTGTTGTGTAAATAGTAACCTGTCTGTCTGTCTCTCTCTCTCTCTCTGAGGAAAAACTTGGCTATATGTGTGTGTGTGTGTGTGTGTGTGTGTGTGTGTGTGTGTGTGTGTGTGTGTGTGTGTGTGTGTGTGTGTGTGTGTGTGTGTGTGTGTGTGTGTGTACTCACCTAGTTGTACTCACCTAGTTGTGCTTGCGGGGGTTGAGCTCTGGCTCTTTGGTCCTGCCTCTCAACCGTCAATCAACAGGTGTACAGTTTCCTGAGCCTATTGGGCTCTATCATATCTACACTTGAAACTGTGTATGGAGTCAGCCTCCACCACATCGCTTCCTAATGCATTCCATTTGTCAACCACTCTGACACTAAAAAGTTCTTTCTAAAATCTCTGTGGCTCATTTGGGCACTCAGTTTCCACCTGTGTCCCCTAGTGCGTGTGCCCCTTGTGTTAAACAGCCTGTCTTTATCTACCCTGTCGATTCCCTTGAGAATCTTGAATGTGGTGATCATGTCCCCCCTAACTCTTCTGTCTTCCAACGAAGTGAGGTTTAATTCCTGCAGTCGCTCCTCGTAGCTCATACCTCTCAGCTCGGGTACTAGTCTGGTGGCAAACCTTTGAACCTTTTCCAGTTTAGTCTTATGCTTGACTAGATATGGACTCCATGCTGGAGCCGCATACTCCAGGATTGGTCTGACATGTGTGGTATATAATGTTCTGAAAGATTCCTTACACAAGTTTCTATATGCCGTTCTTATGTTAACCAACCTGGCATATGCCGCTGATGTTATCCTCTTGATATGAGCTTCAGGGGACAGGTCTGGCGTGATATCAACCCCCAGGTCTTTCTCTCTCTCTCTCTGACTCTTGAAGTATTTCATCTCCTAAATGATACCTTGTATCTGGTCTCCTGCTTCCTACCCCTATCTTCATTACATTACATTTGCTTGGGTTAAACTCTAACAACCATTTGTCTATTTGTTCGACCATTCCTGCAGCTTGTCCAGGTCTTCTTGAAGCCTCAAGCTGTCCTCCTCTGTCTTAATCCTTCTCATAATTTTGGCATCGTCAGAAAACATTGAGAGGAATGAGTCTATACCCTCTGGGAGATCATTTACGTATATCAGAAACAGGATAGGTCCAAGTACAGAGCCCTGTAGGACTCCACTGGTGACTTCACGCCAATCTGAGGTCTCACCCCTTACTGTAACTCTCTGCTTCCTATTGCTTAGGTACTCCCTTATCCACTGGAGCGCCCTACCAGTTACTCCTGCCTGTTTCTCCAGCTTATGCATCAACCTTTTATGGGGTACTGTGTCAAAGGCTTTCCGACAGTCCAAAAAAATGCAGTCCGCCCATCCTTCTCTTTCTTGCTTAATCTTTGTCACCTGATCGTAGAATTCTATCAAGCCTGTAAGGCAAGATTTACCCTCCCTGAACCCATGTTGATGGGTTGTCACGAAGTCTCTTCTCTCCAGATGTGTACTCACCTATTTGTACTCACCTATTTGTGCTTGCGGGGGTTGAGCTTTGGCTCTTTGATCCCGCCTCTCAACTGTCAATCAACTGGTGTACATTTGAAACTGTGTATGGAGTCAGCCTCCACCACATCACTGCCTAATGCATTCCATCCGTTAACTACTCTGACACTGAAAAAATGTGTGTGTGTGTGTGTGTGTGTGTGTGGTGTGTGTGTGTGGTGTGTGTGTGTGTGTGTGTGTGTGGTGTGTGTGTGTGTGTGTGTGTGTGTGTGTGGTGTGTGGTGTTGTGTGTGTGTGTGTGCGTGCGCGCGGGCCCGTAGAAGTTAGGCTTAACCTCACGCCTCTTAACCATTAACTGGTAACTGTTCTCAATGGCATGAAAACCTTTCCTAAAGACTTTGGAGTTTCTTCAACCAATTTGTTAATTGGAAACCTCCATTAAGACAAAGTGGGGGAAGCATTAGTAGCGTCTCCAGCGGCTTCTTGACAACCCCCGTGACGTCACCGGCGGCAGGACCAATGAAGATGGGTCTTAAACCACTTAAATTTGACGTCACAGTCACCTGCTCCCAAAAAAATTACGATTCGCCTATACGTAAATGACGTCATAACAAACTCTCCAATCCTGTCGCGTCATGGAGTGGACCATGACGTCACACACACATTGAACCAATCGCGTCGTGTGCATCCATGACGTATGGAGATGGTCAACCAATAACAATGGCGCATCTTTCAAAACACGCTAATGTTGAATACCAGCCGAGGTGAAAATAATGCAAATTGGAGGAGGTCAAGCACCTTCCAGGCGAGGAGGGTCCTTCAGACCCTTCCAGACTATCATCCAGAACCTTCCAGGCGAGGAGGGTCCTCCAGACCCTTCCTGACTACCAACCAGAACCTTCCAGCGCTCTTCACAAAATGCGTCCATTTCATGTCCAAACTGAAGGGTTCCGTTTTCTTTTAAAAAAAATCCAAGGGAACATTAGCTGCATTAACTGCTTCATACTGCTGTTGTTAGCCTAGTGTTATATACAAACGAGCAAACGAAATAATATTAATACAATAATAATATATCACAAACGTCCCGTAAATAAAAATAGACGGGGGAGACATCTCCCGTCACGCAGGGTGCAGTCGCACCTCCACAGGTCTCCAGTATCATCTCTTGATACTGGTATGGCTCCAAAGGGCCACCACTTACGGGCTATTCGTGCCCTGCCACCTTTTGGGTGGCTTAATCTTTATCAATCAATCAATCAATAAAAATAAAAATCCTCAATGGCCCCCAANGTTTGGTCATATTTCTACGCTAGTTGTTAACTCAAAAGATAAAAAAGTGAAAATACTAGCAGCTATTAAAAAAATACTAGAAATACTAGTAAAAGTTTTACTAATAGCAAAATTTGAAATAGCTCCCCTGCAACACCGTGCACAGAAAACGTGACAAACTTCATCACTATATTCACCCAAACATTAAATATATCACATCCTTAATCCATTCTCTATTATAGCATGATATTTTCAAAGCATGTTTATACTTTGTCCTCCTCCTAACCCCCACCACACTTGGCGTTCAAACACAACCCCCCCCCCCCCCATAAAAACCCACGACCCACCCACCTTGAGGCCAGGGCAGCGCGGCGTACAACAGAAAACGTTGAATTCCCGCGAAAACCAGGTACCCTACGAATCCTAGGGTGACTAGGCAGTACCATATTGACCAGACGCTGTTCAGGTGGTGCTGGGAACAGCAGAGTCTCCTCTCCTGCTGCTGCTGCTGCTGGCTCTTGATTGCATTCGTCCTGCCGCTGCTGCTGTTGCTGCTTGCAGACGATGGCCCGCGTTTGACGCGAGCTGAAGTCGAAGTCGAGTTGGAGTGATCGGATGAGGTGGTAGACATGTTGGATCGTGACATTTTGTTGTTTTTGAATCTGTAAGTGATAAAAAAATTAAATATTTTGAGTATATTTTATGTTGCAATATGCTGTATAATTATGATGGCTGAATTATATAGGAATTCTTATATTTATAATAACAGCAAAATAGCTTAAAATTTTAGTTCCAAACTAAGGCGTGCGCGCGCACACACACACACACACTGTGCTCCTGGCAGTATGGGTTCGAGTCACTTCTGGGGTGTGAGTTTTCAGTTGCATATAGTCCTGGGGACTATTCAGGCTTGTTCGCATTTGTGTTCCTCACGTGTGCCCCAAAGAATGAGGTGATTTGATAAAATACCATGCCCAAGATTACCAACCGGGTGCCGGCGGGGGGAAGGAAATAGCCTCGGCTACCATCCTCTTTTCTCCGGTCGTGTTAGTCGAGCGGTTAAGGGATCCTGTACGCCAGCAGAGTGCTCCTGGCAGTATGGGTTCGAGTCACTTCTGGGAGGTGTGAGTTTTCAGTTTTATATATATATTTTATATATATATATATATATATAATATATATATATATATATATATATATATATATATATATAACTGAATTGCAAACTTACATAGCCAAGGCTAATTCTCCATCATCCCGCCAGCACTCTGATGGTAATCTTGGCATGGTATTTTATCAAATCACCTCATTCTTTGGGGCGCACGTGAGGAACACAAATGCAAACAAGTCTAGATTGTCCCCGGGCATATATGCAAAATACCATGCCCAAGATTACCATCAGAGTGCCGGCGGGATGATGGAGAATTAGCCACGGCTACCATCATCTTTTGTCCGGTCGTGATGGTCCGGACCTCTCACTAACTCTGGTGCTCTTGGGGGGTGGGGATATTTGGGGGGTTAAAATACCCCAAAATTTCCATCCCTTTTAAGGGTCTGAGTTTGATGTAGTGGGTTAAAGGCGTACAAGCTATGCCAGTTGCTGTGAAGCATCTGTGCTGGCGAGGGTTCGAGTCTCCTGGTGGGTAGGCGTCTAAAGTTATATAAATAAATAAATAAATGTGTATTCAGGTAAAGTACATACATATAAGATACTTTACAAAAATTGAAAGATTTATAGATAGAGCTAGTACATTCAATGCCTAAAGCCGCTATTACGCAAGGCGTTTCGGGCAGAAATTCAGAAATTATATATATATATATATATATATATATATATATATATATATATATATATATATATATATATATATAATTTAGAGTCCCTTAAGGTATAATAAATTTGGCTTTTGGTTTTATATATAAGTGGGAACTCAAGAAATCAGAAACTGAGCTCCCACCTCGGCGCGCCAGATCAAATTTCTCGCCATATGGTATTTCTGCTTTAAATTTTGGCGGGAAGCTTACCTCGCCCCATTGTCTATTGCCACATTCCCTCGCCTGCTGACATGTCTGCGTATTGTTGTTCTATAATGATAAAATATTGCGGGGCTGTGAAATGGGATTGAACTGGTGTCCCTGGACTCCCCAGCCCCACACACACACACACACACACCACAAACTGAATGATAGTGCGCGTCTCTGTGGGATGAGTGTTCACTGTTATGATTCCAAGTTGTTGGGAACAGGAAGCCTGCACTTATGCTTATATCGAGGTCACCACTGAGATGAACTACTGACATTCCCTAGGATGCAATCCACAACAGTCTCCTAACTCCCAGGTATTTATATATATATATATATATATATTCGACTTGACATATCACGATCTTAGGCTTATCAACCTGGGGGGGGGTGGTTATTAAGGTCATCTTAAGCTCACACAAGTTCTTATTGACCAACTAGCAAGTGTACTTTGGTCTAGTACATCGTCCAGGTCTATAATAGATTCACAGTATATACACCGGGATGCCCGCTATATTTCTCTGGTGTGACCAAGTGTGTATGTTTGAGTTTTCTGATACACTTAGATAGAATTGGTTTCATTTTCAAATCTACCACCCTTACTTTTTTATTTTATACAATATGATTTATTCATTTATTTTATTGCATTTGTGTTGCAATTTACAGAAAACACAAAGGATAGAGCCATTAACGTTCGAAGGCCTAATCCGCCGCTTCAGAGCAAAGAACTGACACAAAGGTATTACTGTACCTTTGAAATACAGGGAAAAAACCTACATTTTCCCCACCCCATGTAGCGACCTCCATTTTCCCCCCTGGCCTCTTGACTGGCGGGGAAAAAAAACTGAAAACGGGAATCAATAGTAACCGTAATCTGCAGAATCTGGCTCCTCCCACCTCCAATATTTTTTCCCTTTGCAGTGGGAAGTTTAACAATTTTTGCTATAGCGACTTAAATTATATTTGATCTAACTTTAATATGAGTTGAAGGGAGAATACAGTATATATTTATTAGATACGTTGTTGGTGTTTAAGATTCAGCTACTCGGAACAACAAGTTGTACGTAAATACCATAATTTTGTATGGGTCTCTCCTTTAACCTTAGGACGACTGCTGTAATTTAACCTTACAATACTTATGTTATATTTATTTTTTAACCTATAAGCTGAGTCTGCCTCTTTTATTTATCCGTGGGGTAATTTATTTAGTTTTTATTCTAACAATAAAGAACTGCTTTTGAATCTTACTATGACATATTTAGCTAATTTCTATATCTTTTCATCTGGTCCCCCTCTACAAACTGTTCGATGTACTTAATACTTCGTACGTGCCTCGATTATTCTCGTATTCAGTTGTGTGACATTTCATTTATTCAGGTTGGTCTCCCTAGTTCCTGTTGGGAGTAGTCTGGACTCAAACTTCTGAACTTGTTCAAACATGAGAAAAACAACATGTGCATTGTTCACGCATTTTTACAATCTGGAAGCCTGGTACTGCATACTCCAGAATTCGAATTCCATGTGTGGTATATGTTGGTAAATGTGTGGTACATGTGTGCTACATGTGTGCTACATGTGTGCTACATGTGTGCTACATGTTGGTACACGAAGTTCTAAATGAATCCTGGTTTATCGTCCCGACTTCCAAGGTTATTTTCTTTGACTCTTGCAACGTTTTCTCACCGTTTTATCCTATTCGCGTTTTCTGTTTCCTGCGTCCATTTTGATTACTTTGCAATTTGTGAAGTTTTAACTCTTGCAACCTTTTTTGTAATTTGTTCTTGCAGTTAATTGCAGTCACCCTCCATTTTTCATCCATACTTTCTGTTTTTAGGCTTAATGGCTATCGCCGCTGGTGTGTGTGTTTCAAGTGCAATACGGCGTTAAGCCGTAAATACGTTATCCAGATTGTAGAATTATAAAAAATTACTGACCTCACTCCACAGAACTGTAAGAAGTATTTTTAACCAAATATTCATAATTATGAACAAATCCACAAGGGCCGTGACGAGGGTTCGAACCTACGCCCGAGAGGATCCCAGACGCTGCCTTAATCGACTGAGCTACGACATGGTAAAAGAAATGCAATCGGGCAGTCAACTTGACCTAGTATGGATCCTGCAATCTCTCCGAGACACAATCCAGGTTTTTACACAATTCCCCCCATGCGAGCCGGTCGGCCGAGCGGACAGCACGCTGGACTTGTGATCCTGTGGTGCTGGGTTCTATCCCAGGCGCCGACGAGAAACAATGGGCAGAGTTTCTTTCACCCTATGCCCCTGTTGCCTAGCAGTAAAATAGGTACCTGGGTGTTAGTCAGCTGTCACGGGCTGCTTCCTGGGGGGTGGAGGCCTGGTCGAGGACCGGGCCGCGGGGACACTAAAGCCCCGAAATCATCTCAAGATAACCTCGAGCTCTGCCAATAAGTTATTGTACCTCTTCGTCCTTCCTTCATTGCACACGTAAGAACCTGGTTTGTGTCTTTGAGAGGCTGCAGGATCCGTGGTAGGTCAAGTTGAATTCCCTGTTGCAATTTTTTTACCATGTCATAGCCCAGTCGATTAAGGCGCGTCTGGGATCCTTTCGGACACAGGTTCGAACCCTCGTCACGGCCCTACTGGATTTGTTCATTTGATGCGTCACGCCATTGTGGTTTCTGTGTGTAACTTCATAATTATCTTCATGTAACATGCAAAAACCAATTCATTAAGAATATTTACACCAAATTTCTCCATTATAATATATTTTTTTGTCATAAAGTCATTAGACTGAGCCTCCTCCAACTGGCACAATAAACAGATGCAAAAATGCAACGTGAAGTAAATAGTGTACACACAAAATAAATACAAAAGGCGACAGAAAACGAGGTTGAGCGCGACTTACAAAAAACGGGAAGTATTTGTGAAGGTCACAGAAAAATGGATTATGTGCAAAACTAATAAAAAACGAGAACAATTGCAAAGGGGGAGACTGCGGCGTGAGGCTCGGCGCTGGAGGTCTATCCTTGCAACATCCGCTTGTCGTGACAACCCATCCTTGTGTGGTGCATTGTGTTGTTGTCCGGTGGTGCTGGTGGCTGTGGTTGGTGATGTTGTCTCTATCCCTACCTATCTCTCTCACCCTTCCAAGCCGTTCTTATCAGCGAACCCATGACGCTAGAACTGTCATTGAACCAACTTCCTAACACTCCCTAACACCACCGTGTCAAAAATGCTGCCAATCACCACCCCTGTGACACCCCACACGAGCTTCAGGGGGAACTCTTGAGTTTACCTGAAAATCTGAATAGAAAACCACAACCTCACCTAACCGTCTTAGTTTTTGAAGATAATAATTTTATTGCTTCTTAATTACAATTAGTACTTAACCTATAGCTATATTGATATTACAGTTTTATAAAACAAATAAAACAAAACTAAAATATGTCAATAAATTGTAAAAAAGCTCAGGATATTTTAAAATTTTGTATAAAATCTATATTGTTTAATAAACCTGAAAAAGAAATTCCTGATATTTAAAACGTGTGTATTGCAACCTGAAGTTGAAAACTTCATCCTAAAATTCTGAGTGTTTTAACAGAAAACGAGGAGAATTAAATCGGGGGAGGGAGTTGGGTAAATGTAACAGCCCTATAAGTGCAATTATGCACTGTTTATGACAGTAAGAAAGTGTACTTATTACACTTAGTATTAAATCGTACTTTCAATTCGGAGGACGGGTTGCGTGACAACACCTTCCACCGTCTTGGCAAGGAGCTCGTCTGAAACCTTCACCTCGCTTGACCCCGGCCGTCTTGACGGCTTCCGTTGGTCCTTCCCCCCAGGTGTAGGTGAGGGGGGGCCCAGGGGGGGGGGCTGGGAAGGGGAGTGGGGAAGGTGTGTGTGGGGGGTGAGAGGTGAGATAAATAGAGTGAGAGAAACGAGGAATGGGAAGATGTTGTTATGGTGGAGCAGATGGGAGGGAAGGCTGAGGAAGTGAGAGAAGGGAAGGGCAGTGGGTGAGAGAGGGAGAGGCGTGTTTGACAGTGCAGGAAGGTGGAACAGGTGAGGGGAAGGAGTGGTGGGATGGGGATGTTCGAGGCTGAGGAGGTGGATGGGAGTGTGGGAGGGAGAGGATGATGACGGGTGGGAAGGAGAGGGATGAGAGAGCGTGGGAGAGCGAGTGTGAGAAAGGCAAGAGAGGGGGGGGGGCGGCTGGGTTAATCAAGGGGTCAGGGAAGTAACCAGGTGAGACAGGTAAGAGATGATCATAAGGGAAGTGGCGGATCGTGAGGGAGGAGGAAGGCAAGGTAAGGAGGGGAGGGATGGTGAAGGATAGGGAAGATGAAGAAATGGGAGAAGGATGGAGAAAGGGGTTCAGGGGGGAAGGATAGAGGATTTTAGGAGAGGGGAAGAATAGTGCGGGAAGGGTAGTAGGGAGGAAATGGGGATTGGGTGGGTAAGGGGGGATGAGAGAGAGGGTTAAGGTGGACTGCGTGTGTTGGGATAGATAAAGGGAAGGGGTGATGGAAAGGGTGATGGAAAGGGTGGGTGGTTAACGTGAGGGGTATAAATAACATTACAACAAATAACACCACTTTGTAGCCCTTAACGCCGGTTCAATGGCAGCGAAGAACCACTTAATTAACCTAGCAAGTAAGGCCGCCAATAAAATTGCAACGAATTAGCAAGCCAAATATCTTATTAGCTCGGCAGCAGCAGTTGCAAAACTTTGTACGCAGCATCAAGTTTATCTGCACCATAAGATTGCACCACTTGCTCCGATTGAAAACCAGACAGAGAAATGTGCCAGACGATTCATCTCAGATCCAAACGAAATGATGCAAGTGGCCAGACAGTTCTATACGCGACCAATGTTCCGAAGGTTTTCCACTTCCTGGACGACTTTGTGGAGAGTGTTTGTGTGTGGAAGTTACAACATAAGACACTCAGCCAGCAGCAACTTCACTCTGAGTGTACACTCCTCAACATCACTACAGCAACAACTGGAGTTTAGTCACTCTCAAAGAGAGAGAGAGAGATAAGGTTACACACTCACTTTTCGTCCTGTGTGTGTGTGTGTGTGTGTGTGTGTGTGTGTGTGTGTGTGTGTGTGTGTGTGTGTGTGTGTGTGTGTGTGTGTGTGTGTATTCACTTAGTTGTATTTTACGGGGATTCAGCTTTGCTCTTTCGGCCCGCCTCTCAACTGTCAATCAACTGTTTACTAACTACACTAACTACTTTTTTTTCACACCACACACCCCACACACACCCCAGGAAGCAGCCCGTGACAGCTGACTAACTCCCAGGTACCTATTTACTGCTAGGTAACAGGGGCATTCAGGGTGAAAGAAACTTTGCCCATTTGTTTCTGCCGGGTGCGGGAATCGAACCCGCGCCACAGAATTACAAGTCCTGCGCGCAATCCACCAGGCTACCTGGCCCCCCTGTGTGTGTGTGTGTGTGTGTGTGTGTGTGTGTGTGTGTGTGTGTGTACTCACCTAGTTGTACTCACCTAGCTGTGCTTGCGGGGGTTGAGCTCTGGCTGTTTGGTCCCGCCTCTCAACCATCAATCAACAGGTGTACAGGTTCCTGAGCCTATTGGGCTCTATCATATCTACACTTGAAACTGTGTATGGAGTCAGCCTCCACCACATCACTGCCTAATGCATTCCATTTGTCAACTACTCTGACACTAAAAAAGTTCTTTCTAATATCTCTGTGGCTCATTTGGGCACTCAGTTTCCACCTGTGTCCCCTAGTGCGTGTGCCCCTTGTGTTAAATAGCCTGTCTTTATCAACCCTGTCGATTCCCTTGAGAATCTTGAATGTGGTGATCATGTCCCCCCTAACTCTTCTGTCTTCCAACGAAGTGAGGTTCAATTCCCGTAGTCTCTCCCTCGTAGCTCATACCTCTCAGCTCGGGTACTAGTCTGGTGGCAAACCTTTGAACCTTTTCCAGTTTAGTCTTATGCTTGACTAGATATGGACTCCATGCTGGGGCTGCATACTCCAGGGTTGGTCTGACATATGTGGTATATAAAGTTCTGAAAGATTCCTTACACAAGTTTCTAAAGGCCGTTCTTATGTTAGGCAACCTGGCATATGCTGCTGATGTTATCCTCTTGATATGAGCTTCAGGGGACAGGTCTGGCGTGATATCAACCCCCAGGTCTTTCTCTTGTGTGTGTGTGTGTGTGTGTGTGTGTGTGTGTGTGTGTGTGTGTGTGTGTGTGTGTGTGTGTGTGTGTGTGTGTGTGTGTGTGTGCGTGTGTGTGCGCGTGCGTGTGTGTGTGTGTGTGCGTGTGTGTGCGCGTGCGTGTGTGTGTGTGTGTGCGTGTGTGTGCGCGTGCGTGTGTGTGTGTGTGTGCGTACACCAAGAAAAATCAAATACCGAAGCAAAATAATTTCAACCCACAGGGGCTACAAGGTTAAATTTCTTATTACAATGACAGCAACAATGACCCGTTATGCCGTGGAGTCTCTGCTCATATTTCACTCTCCCTTAGTCTGCTGTTCAGTCTTATATTTACACCTTCCTTAAACACATCAGTAGAAATAGAGGATAGAAGATAACAATGGAATAAGAGGGGGATAGGAAAAGACATTCGTAATTCGACATCAAAGAAAATGGAGTAAATTACATAAAATAGATAATTTTGAGACATTGAAAATGGGGCGTATCATACTGAACCTCCACCTGATGTAACACCCGCTTGTTCTTTCCCTGTTCACTCTGACTGAACTACTCAGTTCAAGCAGAGGTAACTGGTATATAATATCATATTTATTTATTAACTAAAGCAACATGGACAGACAGAGAACTCAACAGAAAACGAGAGTAATTCTAGTTTCTTGAGTTCAAACACAACATATATAAGACTCCAACATATGGAACTTTACTGAGAGTTCCTAACACCACCCAGGTAAGGATATCTGATCAACCAGGCTGTGATTCATACGTCCGGCTGTGATTCGCCGCGTTCAGCAGCCTGGTTGACCAGTCCAGCAACCAGGAGGCCGGGTTGAGGACCGGGCCGCGGAGGGGACATTGAGCCCCGAAACTATGGCCAGGTAACGGGTGCAACCGGTTGAGCGGACTCACCTCACACCTGTGGTCTCTGAGGCTCGCTTACCTCATTACCAACCACAACAGACCGGCTGGTCACTCTCCAAGTTTCTATCCCACTTTCATTACCATTTCACGAAAAATGCATTATTATTCAACTATCTCCCCACATGAACAGTGCTTCCCTTGTTGGTGATTGGGCTCCAGCTCCTGAACCCCTCATCTGGCACTGTAAAAGTTTCTGCCACTCCCTCGCGCGATGAGTGTGAGGTCCTCATTAAACTAATCCAACACTACCAAATGTTGACTTAGCTTGGAACAAGCCCTGAACAGGGTAGCAGGGAAGGCCCCCAATACCACCACCACCTCCCAGGAACCTCCCCAACCACTCAGGGCTTCTG
>WNGS01094403.1:0-10059 GCA_020271785.1 Procambarus virginalis
TGTAACTTGTTTCTATTTACAACAATGATTCTCGCTGATCAGGACTCCTGCTTAGCACCGTAGAAACTCACGAATAGACTTTGCAATCATTGCATCCTTGACCATCAGCACTTCACGTTTTTGTACAGCCGGAACCTGCAATACAGCAGTCCCAGACCTCCTGTTCTCTCTGAGTTGCAACTCAATCTAGCAACTTCGGAATATCGGCGAAATGAACCTCTATGAGGTATACAAGGCTGCTCCCTGTACTGTCACAATGCCCACAGCCCTCCTCAAAGGCTAGAACAATAGAGTACGTCAACGAGATATCTCAAATCTGGGAGCTAATCCACGAGCATTTGTTCCTCCAGACGTCTCTAGCAAGAGATAAGTTCCCCAACCAATGAGACGCATCGTTTCTCTTTCTTTAACCGTTACGTGACCTCAGGTCACGTTAAGTTGGTCAAGTTGGTTGGTCAATTCGTGCAGCTTGCATCTAATCATTTCCTCTTTCTCATCCTGGTATTCTGATCTCTGTCTCTCTTCCTTACACAGGAAAATCTCCTTCAAGCAACCACACAAAGCTCTGCTATATTTTAACATTGTCTGGTTAGGCTACCCCTGGAATTCTTAACAGAATCAAATGTTTCAAACGTTCTTCTCTCTGCTGCTTCCTAACTTCAATTGAAGACTATGTAGGTCATCTTGTATGTACAGAAGGTGGAGAGAATTACAGCGGGATGAAGTGGAGTATAGACAACATGGTAACTTTGCTAGTAACAACTGCACTTCTGTTTTCGAGTATACTGTGACAACGAAGAAACGTTGAAAGAGGTAAAGCTGTAGGCGAGTGTAAGGCTAGCATACCAGAGAGAGGTATACCAGGGAATAGCATGAAAAACGAAAAAACTCACAAAATGTACGCATGAAACAAACTGAAGGATTACGTAATAAACAAACTGGACGGGACTACGTAATGAACAAACTGAAGGACTACGTAATAAACAAACTGACGTAATACGTAATGAACAAACTGGAGGAGTACGTAATGAACAAATTGACGTAGTACGTAATGAACAAACTGGGAGGAGTACGTAATGAACAATTGACGTAGTACGTAATGAACAAACTGGAGGAGTACGTAATGAACAAACTCAAATAAGCTAGAGGATATATTTACACCACCACTAAGGGGTTATATCTGAGGTTATCTTGAGATGACTTTCGGGGCTTTTAGTGTCCCCGCGGCTCGGTCCTCGACCAGGCCTCTACCCCAGGAAGCAGCCCGTAGACAGCTGACTAACACCCAGATACCTATTTTACTGCTAGGTAACAGGGGCATAGGGGTTGAAAGAATCTCTGCCCATTGTTTCTCGCCGGCACCCGGGATCAAACCCGGGACCAACAGGATCACAAGTCCAGTGTGCTGTCCGCTCGGCCGACCGGCTCCCTAGGGGTTAAGGGTTAAGGTAAGGAGGCTCCCTAGGAGGGTTAAGGGAAGCAAGACGAGCATTACCCCATGATTCAACAGGCAGTGTCTGGAAGCAAGAAGGAGAAGCAAAATAGCATGCTAGCTTGGTGAGGTCATAGATGGAAAATCAGGACGCAACATAAGCCACAGACACGTGAAAATCTTTTCAGTTTTAGCTTTTTTCAATAACTAGAACAAGTTAGACGTGTAAGTCGTTGAAAACAAATTCGATACATAGTTGTAAATGCAAATATGATAAAATGGTGAGAAATGAGTCATTGCATTACTCTAAGAACGATGGGCTAGAAGCCTAGCTTGACTTTGCAAGCACATCTATGTCAGCGCACACACACACAGCACACACACATACACACACACACACACACACACACACACACACACACACCACACACACACACACACACACACACACACGCACAGTTTGTTGTTCAGTTTGTTTTTGTGTGTGTGTTGTGTGTGTGTGTGTGTGTGTGTACTCCCTATTTGTACTCACAAATAGGTGAGTACACACACCACACACACACACACAAAAATGTCTCTAGTTCCCGCTCGTTACAACTTGTAATAAAGTTGTTACATCTTGGCTTATCGTGTTTATGACGAATTAGAACGTTGTTACAGCTTGTTATATTGGTTGCCTATGACTGGTTAGGAAGTGTTAAAACACTTTCGAACATTGTACCAACGTCGTAGTTTTCAGTGTGAGATTAGGCACACAGAAATCGGTTTTGAGGCCCCAGTAGGAATGAGTGACAACAGTGTACTGGTGTTTGAGTACCTGGTTGAAGAAGGGTTATTCAACTCAAAGAAGGGTACTGAAAATAAAAGGCTGGCGTTCCGAAGGGAAACTATGAAGAGATAAGAAAATCCCTAACAGATATAACATGGGAAACAGAGCTCAGGGGTAAGACGGCCCAAGACATGATGATGGACTACATCACGCAAAAGTGTAAGGAGGCAGCAAACAAGTCTGTCCCGGTTCAAAAGGAAAACAATGAAATGAAGATGAGAAACCGATGGTTTAATCAGAGATGTAGGCTAGCTAAGCAGCAAAGTAAAAGGGCATGGAGAAACTATAGAAATAACAGGACACTTGAAAGCAGAGAAAGATACCAGAGTGCCAGGAATGAAAATGTCAGCATGAGAAGAGAGACAGAAGGGTAATACGAAAATGACATTGTCCGCACGGCAAAGACTCAACCTAAATTGCTGCACAGCCACATCAGAAGAAAAACAACAGTAAAGGAGTAGGTAATGAAGTTAAGGATAGGGGCAGACGGATTCACTACAAACGACAAGGAACTGCGAGGAACTGAAAATGAATTTCCAGGAGGTCTTCACATTAGAGCAAGGAGAAGCTCCAGAGATAAGAGAGGGAGTAATTAACCATAATCCACTAGAAGAGTTTGAGATTACCAGTAGGGGAAGTAAGGATGCTTTTTCTAGAGTTGGATGTGACAAAGGCCATATAGCATATAACTTGCCACTCTCCATAGTGTATAACGAATCATTGGCAACAGGGGAACTGCCAAGAATTTGGAAAGCTGCTAACGTGATCTCGATATACAAGGAGGGGGGGGTAGACAAGAGGCACTGAACTACAGTCCAGTGTCCCTAACTTGCATACCATGCAAGCTGATGGAGAATATTGTGCGAAAAAAGCTAGTGGAACATCTGGAGCGAAAGAACTTTGTAACACAGCATCAACAAGGGTTCAAGTCCTGCCTCACAAGATTAATTGAGTTCTACGACCAGGCAACAAAAATCCAGCAAGAAAGAGACGGGTGGGCAGACTGCATATTTTTGGATTGCGAGAAAACCTCTGACATAGTACCACACAAAAGACTATTGGAAAAAGCTGGAGATGCAGGCAGGAGTGAAAGGGAAGGTACTCCATTGGATAAGGGAGTACCTAAGTAACAGAAGACAGTGAGTCATTGTGAGGGGCGAGGTCTCAGACTGGCGGGACGTCTCCAGTGGAGTCCCGTAGGGTTCAGTCCTTGGAACTATACTGTTTCTGATATATGTAAACGATCTCCCAGAGAGTATAGAATCGTTCTTCTCACTATTTGTTGATGATGCAAAAATTATGAGGAGGATTAAAACAGAGGATGATAGTAGGAGGTTACAAGATGACCTAGACAGAATGAATGGTCCAACAAATGGCTGCTAAAGTTCAACCCGAGTAAATGCAAAGTAATGAACCTAGGCGGTGGAAACAGGAGGCCAGACACAGGATACAGAATAGGAGATGAAGTACTTCATGAATCAGACAGAAAGAAAGATCTTGGAATAGATATCAGACTAAACCTGTCTCCTGAAGCCCACATAAAAATAATTACGTCAGCAGCATATGCGAGGCTGGCTAACATCAGAGCAGTCTTCAGGAACCTGTGAAAGGAATCATTCAGAACCATGTATACCATATATGTAAGACCAATCCTGGATTATGCGGCCCCAGCATGGAGCCCGTATCTTGTTAAGCACAAGACGAAGCTTGAAAAAGTTCAGAGGTATGCCACTATGCTAGTTCCAGAACTAAGAGGCATGAGTTACTGGGAAAGGCTGCGGCAAATTCAGCTTACGTCACCAGTGTCGTGAGATAAATTTTCAGAGGACAGAAGAGGAAGAGGAGAAATGATCACTACCTACAAAATTCTCAGGGGAATTGACTGGGTAGATAAGGATAAACTGTTTAACACAGGTAGTACGTGAACAAAGGAACACAGGTGGAAACTGAGTACCCAAATGAGCCATAAGGACGTTAGAAAGAACTTTTTCAGTGTCAGAGTAGTTAACAGGTGGAATGCATTAGGCAGTTATTTGGTGGAGGCTAACTCCATACACAGTTTTAAATGTAGATATGATAGAGCCCAGTAGGCTCAGGAACCTGTACATCAGTTGAGTGACTGTTCTGAGGCGAAACCAAGGAGCCAGAGCTCAACCCCTGCAAGCACAAATAGGTGAGTACAAATAGGTGAGTACACACACACACTGACGGTTGAGAGGGGGACCAAAGAGCCAGAGCTCAACCCCCGCAAGCACAACTAGGTGAGTACGACTACGTGAGTACACACACACACACACACACACACAAGAGGGACCAAAGAGCCAAAGCTCAACCCCCACAAGCACAAATACGTGAGTACAAACACAGTTGTCAGTCAGTCGTGGAGGGGGAGTCGTGATCGAACCACCAGCCAGGTCGGACGTTCCTGAGGTCTCTTTGCTGGTGTTTCCATTGGACGCTTCTTGGTTGCCCTGGCGAGTGGTCGTTTGCCACTGCGGAGTGACTACTTATTCGTCTCAGTATGGGGACTTACGTGTCGCCACTGCGGAGGAAGGAGTTGGCGGGGCTGACATTCACCTGTAAAGTGGACATTAGAGTTATCAGCAATACGCTGTTTGATGTTATGGAAGTGAAGGTGGAAGATCTCGTTGGTTTGCAGATCATTAGCGAGGACAGAGTGGTGGTGAAGTTCGCCGAGAATTGCTTGTTCAGACAGTTTATTGAACAGTATGAGGATCGGGAGGTGCGGCTGAGCAACGGTCGGGGCTCTGTGAGGGTGGCAAATTTGAGTGTGGAGTACACGTACGTATCGATTAAAAATGCTCCAATTGAAATGTCAGAGGATCTTCTCCGTCGGGTGCTTGCCAGGTATGGGCGTGTCGACTTTATTCGTATGTGTAGGCACACGTCTGGATCCGTCAAAAGACTCATGAATGGTTTCAGGACGGCAAAAATGGTCCTTCGTGGGAATGTGCCTTCCTCTCTTTCGATTGCTGGCTATACAGTCGGCTTCTACTGGGGGCAGAATCGGATATGTTTCAAGTGTACATGTTGGCCATATGGCTGCTGCCTGCACCACTAGGATGGATGACCGGGTAAATCTGTTTAATGAAAATGATTTTCCTCCTTAGCACGAGCAAGAAGATCTATCAGTTTTGAGCAGTGCCCCTTGTATGGGAACGGATGCATTGGTGGATGGCGCCAATCTGGGTCCTATGAGTGCTGCTTCAGTAGTATCTCCTGGTGAGGATGACGTCCGTACTGCTGTTGCGTCTCCTGGAAGGTCTGGTGGGAATGTTGATCTCCCTACAAGCCCGTGCATGCCCGTGCATGCCCGTGCAGACCGGCTCCGAAGGCAAGTGTGCTGCGGTGACTACCAGCTCTGGTGAGGTGGTAGAGGCAGTGGTGGGCATTTCATCGGTGGATGGGTGCTCCAATGCTGAGTCGATTGGTGTGCATCGGAACCCGCAGCAAGTGATCAGTGATGGTGTTGATGTGGCTCGGTCTGCTGCTCGAACAACTGAGGTGGTGGTGGAAGTGCATATGGAGGATGTACATGCTCCTAGTCGCGGTTCTGGACTTCGTGAGGCAGATTGCCTGTTGCCTGTTGGCGCTGGGCAGCGCAGTATGAAGCGGCGGAAATTTGGAGGTTCTCTTCAGAATATCCTAGATGCAAGGAGGAGGTTGGAAGACGGCACCTCCCCCCCCCCCTTCCTTGCCGGTTGTGCAGTGTGATCCTATGGTACCGTCCGACTCAGATATTCCGCCTTCTGGTGGGGGCGTGTCTGTGATGGATAATGGAGTCCCTAAAATTCGCGGGAGTGGTCCACCACCTGGTGGTACACAGAATGTGGATTGGTGGGATATTGTGAAAGGGGTCCAGGAAGAGTCGGTAGGGGGAGATTTGGTGGTAAGGCTCCAGAAGAGTTCTCTGGGTAAGCTTGCCGAAGTGGCTCCCACACCAGTAGTTTTTGGAGATGGGGAGGGTCTTCTGTTGGGTGCGATGCTACCCTGGGATGTAGTGGTAGTGTTGTGTGAATGTCGTCTTCTCCGTTAATTTTTTCTCAATGGATGTGTGGATGAAATGTGCGACATTGAACGTTAATGGGCTGAATTGCCGTTTAAAGCAACGTCGATTCTGTTGGTGGCCCGCTATCACAAGTTGGATGTTATATTTATTCAGGAGCATAATGTTAAGTGTATGGACTGACTGTAGGTGTTGTTGGATTATTTCGAGGTGTTGCTGAACCCTCCTGTGTTATCAAAGGGTGGCACTATGATATTGTTGGCGAAGAGGGCGAGCATGGGGATAGTGAGTTCGGAAATGAATGACTGGTAATGTGATTTTGGCGCATGTGTCGTTTATGGGTTCTGTGATTCCCTTGTTCAATGTGTATGCGCCCTCTGGGATGCATAGTCGAGCTGAGAGGGAAGAGTTGTTCTTGGATGGTTTGCTTTATTTTTTACGGAATGACACGAGAAGGATGATTTTTGGTGGTGACTTTAATTGTGTAATCTCAGTCCGGGACTGTAGCACTCGTGCTCAGGCGTCTGTCTCTCCTGCTTTAGTTAGGACGTTGCAATCTATACACTTCCGTGATACCTGTTTCCTGGCGGGTGGTGTCCCGGCCTATACCTTTGTTAGTAGGGATTATAGCTCTCGCCTTGATCGCTTGTATGTGCACAAATCTTATGGTCAGGTCCGCTCTTGGGCCACTGTTCCGGTCTGTTTTTTGGACCATAGTATGGTGGTGGTGGGCGTTGTTGTCAATGATCAGATGCGGTTGGGTAGGGGTTGGTGGAAGCTAAATTGTGATTTGCTTAGATGCCCGTTGGTGGTGGAGGAATTTGGTGTGATGTGGAGAGCGCTAGTGATGCGGAAAATTTATTTTGTGTCTCTGCTAGATTGGTGGGACTGGTGTAAAGTGGAGTGCAAACGTTTCTTTGTTCGTTTCTCGAAGCGTCTTGCAGCGGAACAGTATGGTCTTTTGAATTTGTTGCAGGTTCGATTGTGTCAGCTTTATGGGCTCATGGACCAAGGTTTGGATAGGAATGATGAGATGGTATTGCTGAAGAGATGGATAAACGGGTTGCGGGAGGAGGTGGCTCAGTGTATCCATATCCGTCTATTGACGTCTGAGCATGTAGATTGTGAGAAAGTCTCTGCCCACTTATTGGGTAAGGTTAAGTCTCCTAGGCACTCTACCGTTATGACTGATGGATTGGTGTGTTATGTTCGAGAAGAGTTGGAGGGTTTGTATAGGAAGGTGGAGTGTATTTTGGCTGATTGTGAGCATTTTCTTAGTTTTTGCCGGAATGTGTTGTCTGTTGAGAACAATGTGCCATTACTGAGAGAGTTTACAGATAGGGAGATTTGGGAGGTGGTTCGGGGGTTTGCAAATGGGAAGGCGCCTGGTTCTGATGGGTTGCCAGCGGAATTCTATAAGTGTTTATGGGGGGTGATTGGGTCGGACTTCTCAGAGGTGGTGCGGTATAGCCTGAGGCATGTGTTATTAGTGGGTCACAGTCGTTTGGTATTATTCGTCTCCTGCCAAATCTGGGGATGTGCAGCTGCTCTCAAATTGGAGACCGTTATCTCCTGAACCAGGATTATAAACTTCTTTCCAAGATACTGGCGAATAGGCTTTGGTTGGTTTTGGGGAAGTGTATTTCACCGGGCAGTTTTGTGGTGTTCCGGGTAGTTCGATTGTCTACTGCAATAATTTGATGAGGGATATGATTTATTATCTTTCAGATAACGTTGTTCCATCGGCCATGGTAAATTTAGATTGGTCCAAGGTTTTGATAGGGTGGATATGAGTTTTGTGTTTCAGGTGATGGAGAGGGTTGGGATTGGGCCGCAGTTTGTCTCTTGGATCAGAATGCTGTATAGGGGATGCAAGAGTAGTGTTTGTATTAACGGGGTATTGAGTGCCCCCTTTTTCCTTGGGAGGTCGGTCCGGCAGGGTTGCCCCTTTCTATGATCCTGTTTATTCTGTTTCAGGAACCTCTGTATATGGCTTTGCGGTCCCATCATTCTCTTGTGCCGCCGCGTCTCCCGAATGGTTTGCTGGTACCCGTTGTAGGGTATGCGGACGTCAAGACTGTGTTTGTCTCCACAGAGGAGTCAGTTCTTGTGGTGCAGGATGTACTGGCTCGGTTTCATCGGGCGACGGGGGCAGTGCTAAATCGGGAGAAATCTTGTATGATGGGGCTTGGTGCCTGGGCTTCTCGGCCTTCGTGGGGGGTTCTTGGTTCCCGGTTGTGGACTCGATTCAGACTCTTGGCATCCGGTGGTGTAAAACGTATGCGATGTCCTTGCAGGAGAATTGGGAGGCAGTCTCTAGAAGAGTTTTGGGTTCAATTTCATGTTTGTATGGGAGGAGGTTGACTTTGTTTCAGAGGGGGCTGCTACTTAACTGCAAGGTTCTGTCCAAAGTTTGGTACATGGCTCATACCTTTCCGTTGAGTCGGCAGTTTGCATTGGCCATTAATAAGGGGTTTTTCGATACTTGTGGGGTGGGAGGTATTGTCCGATACGTAGGTCTACGCTTTGTTTGCAAAAATGCGAGGCGGGATTGGATTGTTCGATGTATACTATAAGGCGTTGTCGATATTTTTTGTCTCGTTTAGAAAGGGGCTCATGGGGGGGGGGACGGTGTGTTCTCTCTGGGGTTATATTATTGTACGATGCGTGTAAATTCTCTGTTGAGGTTACCTTTGTGTAGAGAGATTGCGTTTCTATCGCCTCCCTTTTATACTTGTGCAATTGATGTCCTCCGGAGGCTTTGTCGTGTGGAGGGGTTCTTGTTTTTTACGTGTCGGAGGGTGTATGAGGAATTGCGTCCTTTTGTCGCCCCTGCTGTGGAAGACTCGTTTCCTCTTTTTGATTGGATGGTGGTGTGGCAATCGCTCCATTTGAAGTTCCTAGCTCCGTCGCAGAGGGAATTTCTGTACAGGTATTTACACGAGTCGCTTGCGACTAACGAGCGGCTGCTGAGGTGGGATTAAGGATAGTGCTGGGTGTGACCTTTGTGGAGGGCTGGAGACTGCGTTTCATGTGTTTTATTTTTGCCCAGGCAGGGCGAGGTTGGTGGATTGGTTGAATAGGACGCTTGTGCGTTTTTGCGGGTCAGTGTACCGTATTTCCCCTTAACGTTTATTGATGATTGATGTTCAGGCTCCTTGTAGGAGGGTCCGCAGTACTGTGCTTTTGGTTCTATCGGATTATCTTTATTGTGTGTGGGTTGGGAGGCGGGAGGGGTATACGGTGGATAGAATGTTGGTTTTTTGGAAGGTCGGTTACGTTACGCGTAATGGGAATTACGTTGGTTGCTTGGGGAAGGATTGGGGGACCATTTTCTGCTAAACATTACACATGACAGCATGCTAACAACCAACGTCAAAACAAAACGGATCCCAGAACCCACCGGATTGATCAGACCTTCCATTTGAAGAGTATAGCACAATCGTACAAACACCTCATGAGGAGGAAAAAAAATAGGGTACCAAAAATATCACAGAACGAACCCACAGGGCAAGGCAGGAAAACCAAAATTGATAACCCAGCAACATCGTTCCCTGAACCACAGGAACCCCAAGACCACATGGCAACCGACCTACGGAGTCCATGGAGGATCTATCAACACCACAAAACGAAAGTCAAGACTACAATTCCTAGTACCCCCCCCCCCCCCCCCCCGAAAAAAAAAACCCCACACAACCCCCCCCCCACGACCAAAAAAAACACACGTCATATACTACCTAACCCTAACGCACATAAAGTATCAGTAAAAAT
>WNGS01094410.1:5268-22034 GCA_020271785.1 Procambarus virginalis
GCACTCTCACCAGTACCCAACACTCTCACCAGTACCAACACTCTCACCAGTACCCACACTCCACCAGTACCCAACACTCTCACCAGTACCCAGCACTCTCACCAGTACCCAACACTCTCACCAGTACCCAGCCCTCTCACCAGTACCCAACACTCTCACCAGTACCCAACACTCTCACCAGTACCCAGCACTCTCACCAGTACCCAGCACTCTCACCAGTACCCAACACTCTCACCAGTACCCAGCACTCTCACCAGTACCCAGCACTCTCACCAGTACCCAGCACTCTCACCAGTACCCAACACTCTCACCAGTACCCAACACTCTCACCAGTACCCAGCACTCTCACCAGTACCCAGCACTCTCACCAGTACCCAACACTCTCACCAGTACCCAACACTCTCACCAGTACCCAGCACTCTCACCAGTACCCAGCACTCTCACCAGTACCCAACACCTCACCAGTACCCAACACTCTCACCAGTACCCAGCACTCTCACCAGTACCCAACACTCTCACCAGTACTTAGGACTCCACCAATCCATAACACTTATACTCTCAAATGTTTTCGGGTGTTGTTTGGTTACTTTACAGTATGGTGCCTTGAATATCACATTAACATTGTTTTATTTGCATTTGAACATACAATACTTTCTACATCTTGTATTGCCACTAGCACGCATAGAGTTTCGGGCAGATCCTTATCGTGATTATTCCCCCGAGTACGACCCCCCAAATTATTTAACCACCAAGTACCAATTCACTACTGGGTGAACAGTAGCTACAATTTAAGGTTGGCCCCCAGTCAATCTTCCCCGGCCGGGATAGGAATCCAACCCAAACTGCTCACGAAGCGCCGGTCGAGTGCTGAGCACTGGGCCACGGGGACTACTCGTAGCGCAGATCGCAAAAAACACACTCTTACTCATTTTCTCCTCCCAGCATTAATCCGCCCGTTCACAGTCTCCCACTTTCAGCCCTAGACACGCACCTGACACGACTCCTCCATCCCAGCAGACACGGCCATGACACGACTCCTCCATCCCAGCAGACACGGCCATGACACGACTCCTCCATCCCAGCAGACACGGCCATGACACGACTCCTCCATCCCAGCAAACCCGGCCCTGACACGACTCCTCCATCCCAGCAGAGACATGGACCTCGTCTCCTCGCTCATTATACACACACCCCTTCTTCGGCTCCTCTCTCCCTGTTCACACACTCTCCCTTCCTCTTCTCTCTCCCTGCTCACACACGTCCTTCCCCTCTCCTTCTCCCAGCTTATCCACCTTTCTCCAGAATTTACCTCTAAGATTTTCCTCTTAAGCTTTTTGCCCCTTTCCATCCTCTCTCCAGATTACACCCCCCCCCCCTTCCCCGCTGTTTCTCTCTCACACCTCTCCTTCCTTTTTCCCAATTCTCCACCTGTCTCACTCTCCTTCCCTCTTTTCATCATTTCCCCTTTCTCCTAACCTCTTTTCAAACGTCTCCTTCTCCCTCCCTTCTACTTTCAGTCTGTCTGTGTCTGCCTCCGTCTATCTGAATCTGTGTTTTTTTCAGTCTTCCTTGATTTCTCTGTCTCTTTTTCTCTGGTTGATTCGAAATCTCTGCGGGCGCTGTCTGTCTCTGTTAGTATCTCTGTCTCTTATTGCTTTTGTGCTTTTGCTGATTATCTCTCTTTCTCTCTAATACAAATAGCATAATTGTTTCCAATGGCAAGCAGGTGATCTGATGGTAGGAGGAGCCTGACTGTGTGAAAATTTAAAAAATTTATTAGTTTCCCCATTAGCTTTAACAATGGGGCAGGGCTCGTGAAAACCTTTGAAATCGTAGGAGAATTCTCTATTTTATGCTGCTATGGGCAAAGTAGGATGATTAGAAAATTTGTTTATTTTCCCAAAATTGGTGCATAATTTTTTCATATTAAATGAAAACAAACAGATTTTTTAATTTTACTTTTTTAAATATTTCGACAGACATAGCTGACTGGCAGGGTCGGAATCAGTCATGGGAGTCAGCATGTGACCGTGGCACGCTCTTCTTTTTTTTAATTATGTTTACTCCCCCGCCCCCGATCAACCTATGTCTGTCCCATACTCAAGAGTATACACCATGCAAAGTTGGTTAAAGCTAGTTGCAAGTGTAGGGCCTCCATCTTTGGACGGACAAACAGACATCTCTCTTATAGATATAATAGATAATTAATTTGTCACAGTCTTCCAGCAATTCTGAGTCCTTGCTGAAAAGTATTTTTTTAATTATCTTAAAATATATTTAGTAAATATTTTAACATTATCTAACTGATGTTTAATTGTCCCTTCAGGTTTGATGGCATTCATCTACTTCACGAACAAGACAGCTTTGGTTCGTTCATCACCATCTGTGAAGTTGTGTTTGTTCTCTTCATCTTGTACTTCACTGGTCGAGAATGCTATCTCCTCTGCAAGCAGGGATCAAAATACTTCAACAGTTACTGGTCATTTGCCGAGATTTCAATAATCTTGGCAAGTTACATTAGTATTATCATCTACATTCTCAGGTAATACGGATTCTCATCTGATAATACTATTTAATATCTCTTTATCAAATCAAAAATCAAATCAAAATCAAAATGTTTATTCAGGTAAAAGTACATATATGGAAGATGAGTTACAAATATAATGTTGGATTTATAGATAGAGCTAATACATACAATACCTAAAGCCACTAATACGCACAGGGTTACGGGCGTTTTATGGTATTCTAGGAGTAACTTTTACCCTCACATGGCCTTGGTGTCTCGATATTTCAAGTTCGGTAGTTCTTTCTCTCCTAAGGACTCAACCTAGTGAGTAATGTATTCATCTCTACCAGACATGACGCCAACACCAAACTTCAACTATTCTGTCTACAGAATAGTTTATCACGATTAGTTATTGTTAAGAACAGTGACCTAGGAATGTGTGTTTTGTTTTACGTGTTTACGAGATAAATTGAGACGTCAGTGCAATCAAACACAAAGGCAAGAACTTGAACTCTGAAGTGGCCGCTTTAGTATAAAACTGAGTGTTACGGTTTCTGCTGTTTACATATGAGCAAAATTTAAGTTATCAGCAATGATGATTAATCTAGAGAGTTTAGTACAGGGAATAGATACTAATGTTGATACATACAATTTCTAAGATATTATAAATTATTGCCACCCAAACATAGGTATAGCCAATGGGAGTATACAGTGAACTAGAACATAATTTAGATAATTGGTAAAGATGCTGAGCACAGGCTACTGTCATACTTGTAGGAGATTATAATTTGGCACAGAATACTATCATCCTCGTGTACAATATCTTTCACTGGAATGTTTCAAGTGCAGATCAAACAAACACATAAGTGGTCATGTGGTTATAAATAGTAACTACATGCATGTGTAACTTTTTTTCCTGCAGGTTGCAGTATTCTTATGTTATGTTTCATTAGCTATAGTGTAGATATTCTTGCTCTTGTTTATCCTAGTAGATATCTATACAAATGACCTATGGGATCCTGACTGTCTTTCCATATAACAGAATATATAAGAACAAGAAAGATTGCAACTCACATTCTTCAAGATGACATCAGTCAAGCCCCTAACAACATTGGTAATTAATTTTTAATTCTTCATGTACCAGGCCGAAAGCCTTCGCATGACTTACACAAAAAAATAAACTATCTTCCCTACAGATACTTGGCAGTAAACGCTGCCCTTAAAGAGTTCAACAGAACTTATGGAAATGGCTACGTTAGGATGCNCACACCAGTACCCAACACTCACACCAGTACCCAACACTCTCACCAGTACCCGTCACACACGCCAGTACCCAACACTCTCACCAGTACCCAACACTCTCACCAGTACCCAACACTCACACCAGTACCCAACACTCACACCAGTACCCAACACTCACACCAGTACCCAACACTCTCACCAGTACCCAACACTCTCACCAGTACCCAACACTCTCACCAGTACCCAACACTCACACCAGTACCCAACACTCACACCAGTACCCAACACTCACACCAGTACCCAACACTCTCACCAGTACCAACACTCTCACCAGTACCCAACACTCTCACCAGTACCCAACACTCTCACCAGTACCCAACACTCTCACCAGTACCCAGCACTCTCACCAGTACCCAACACTCTCACCAGTACCCAGCACTCTCACCAGTACCCAACACTCTCACCAGTACCCAGCACTCACACCAGTACCCAACACTCTCACCAGTACCCAGCACTCACAGCAGTACCCAGCACTCTCACCAGTACCCAACACTCTCACCAGTACCCAGCACTCACACCAGTACCCAACACTCACACCAGTACCCAGCACTCACACCAGTACCCAACACTCTCACCAGTACCCAGCACTCACACCAGTACCCAGCACTCTCACCAGTACCCAGCACTCTCACCAGTACCCAACACTCTCACCAGTACCCAACACTCTCACCAGTACCCAACACTCTCACCAGTACCCAACACTCTCACCAGTACCCAACACTCTCACCAGTACCCAGCACTCACACCAGTACCCAACACTCACATCAGTACCCAACACTCTCACCAGTACCCAACACTCTCACCAGTACCCAGCACTCTCACCAGTACCCAGCACTCTCACCAGTACCCAGCACTCTCACCAGTACCCAACACTCTCACCAGTACCCAACACTCTCACCAGTACCCAGCACTCACACCAGTACCCTACACTCACATCAGTACCCAACACTCTCACCAGTACCCAAAACTCTCACCAGTACCCAACACTCTCACCAGTACCCAACACTCTCACCAGTACCCAGCACTCTCACCAGTACCCAGCACTCTCACCAGTACCCAGCACTCACATCAGTACCCAACACTCTCACCAGTACCCAGCACTCACACCAGTACCCAGCACTCATATCAGTACCCGTCACTCACACCAGTACCCAACACTCACACCAGTACCCAACACTCTCACCAGTACCCAACACTCACACCAGTACCCAACACTCTCACCAGTACCCAGCACTCTCACCAGTACCCAGCACTCTCACCAGTACCCAGCACTCTCACCAGAACCCAGCACTCACACCAGTACCCAACACTCACACCAGTACCCAACACTCTCACCAGTACCCAACACTCTCACCAGTACCCAACACTCTCACCAGTACCCAACACTCACACCAGTACCCAACACTCTCACCAGTACCCAGCACTCTCACCAGTACCCAACACTCACACCAGTACCCAACACTCTCACCAGTACCCAACACTCTCACCAGTACCCAACACTCACACCAGTACCCAACACTCACACCAGTACCCAACACTCACACCAGTACCCAACACTCTCACCAGTACCCAACACTCTCACCAGTACCCAACACTCACACCAGTACCCAACACTCTCACCAGTACCCAGCACTCACATCAGTACCCGTCACTCACACCAGTACCCAACACTCTCACCAGTACCCAACACTCACACCAGTACCCAACACTCACACCAGTACCCAACACTCTCACCAGTACCCAACACTCACACCAGTACCCAGCACTCTCACCAGAACCCAACACTCTCACCAGTACCCAACACTCTCACCAGTACCCAGCACTCTCACCAGTATCCAGCACTCTCACCAGTACCCAACACTCACCAGTACCCATCACTCACACCAGTACCCAACACTCTCACCAGTACCCAACACTCTCACCAGTACCCAACACTCTCACCAGTACCCAACACTCACACCAGTACCCAGCACTCTCACCAGAACCCAACACTCTCACCAGTACCCAACACTCACCAGTACCCAACACTCTCACCAGTACGCAGCACTCTCAACAGAACCCAACACTCTCACCAGTACCCAACACTCTCACCAGTACCCAACACTCTCACCAGTACCCAACACTCTCACCATTACCCAACACTCTCACCAGTACCCAGCACTCTCACCAGTACCCAGCACTCACATCAGTACCCATCACTCACACCAGTACCCAGCACTCTCACCAGTACCCAGCACTCACACCAGTACCCAACACTCACACCAGTACCCAACACTCACACCAGTACCCAGCACTCACATCAGTACCCAACACTCACACCAGTACCCAACACTCACACCAGTACCCAACACTCACACCAGTACCCAACACTCTCACCAGTACCCAACACTCTCACCAGTACCCAACACTCTCACCAGTACCCAACACTCTCACCAGTACCCAACACTCTCACCAGTACCCAGCACTCTCACCAGTACCCAACACTCTCACCAGTACCCAGCACTCTCACCAGTACCCAACACTCTCACCAGTACCCAGCACTCACACCAGTACCCAACACTCTCACCAGTACCCAGCACTCACACCAGTACCCAGCACTCTCACCAGTACCCATCACTCTCACCAGTACCCAGCACTCACACCAGTACCCAGCACTCACACCAGTACCCAGCACTCACACCAGTACCCAACACTCTCACCAGTACCCAGCACTCACACCAGTACCCAGCACTCTCACCAGTACCCAGCACTCTCACCAGTACCCAACACTCTCACCAGTACCCAACACTCTCACCAGTACCCAACACTCTCACCAGTACCCAACACTCTCACCAGTACCCAACACTCTCACCAGTACCCAGCACTCACACCAGTACCCAACACTCACATCAGTACCCAACACTCTCACCAGTACCCAACACTCTCACCAGTACCCAGCACTCTCACCAGTACCCAGCACTCTCACCAGTACCCAGCACTCTCACCAGTACCCAGCACTCTCACCAGTACCCAACACTCTCACCAGTACCCAGCACTCACACCAGTACCCTACACTCACATCAGTACCCAACACTCTCACCAGTACCCAAAACTCTCACCAGTACCCAAACACTCTCACCAGTACCCAACACTCTCACCAGTACCCAGCACTCTCACCAGTACCCAGCACTCTCACCCCCCAGCGCCATCGCCCAGGCCTTGGGGTTCACCCATTGGAACGCCGCCGCCTGCAGGAAGGTCATCGGCTGCGGCTTGGCACGGCCCTCTCCCGGAGCACCCGCATGGGCGATCTTCCAGGCGAGCCACAGCATGTAGGCGACCGAGGCCCCCTTCAGCAAAAGAAGCGCCGGTGGCCAGGCCTTGAACACACCCGCCAGACCAAGGCCCACCAGAAACACCATCAGCGCATGGCCCATGCTGATCCCCAGCATATGCGGCACCGTGCGGCGGAAGCCGAAGTTCACGCCTGACGCCAGCAACATCATGTTGTTCGGCCCGGCGTGACCGAGGTGACGAAAGCGAATCCCAGAAGGGCAAGGAACAAGTCATATGTCATGCAAGCAATTCTCCAGCGCCTCCGGCCGTGATGGATTGCAAAGGTGCGGCTTGATCGGCTAATTTCGCAACAAATGACCAAACTTGATGACATCGACCACCGGATATTGCGCGAGCTGACCCGCGACGCCCGCCAACCGAACCTTGCGCTGGCCGAACGGGTGGGCCTTTCCCCCTCGGCCTGCCTGCGTCGGGTACAGGCGCTGGAGAAGGCGGGCATCATCACGTCCTATCGCGTGGTCCTTGACCGGGCGAAGCTTGGCATCGGCTTTGTCGCCTATGTTACAGTCGGCCTCGGCACCCATACAAAGGCCGCGCAAGAGGCCTTTGAACGCGCCGCCTCCCGCGCGCCCGAAGTGCGCGAGTGTCACAACATCACCGGCACCGTCGAATACCTCCTGCGCGTCGAATGCGCCGATCTTGCCGCCTTCAAGCACTGGCACACCGAGGTCTTGGGCACCCTGCCCCAGGTCCGCGCGATCACCACCTTCGTCGTGATGGGCAGCCCCAAGGACGACCGCGCCTGATCCGGACCCGGCCCAGGCCCTTTCACATTTGCCCAAATATCCCCGCCGGAGGCCCTCCCGAGCGGTCTTGCATCCTTCACGCAAGACCGCGAGACAAAAGGAACGCGCCTGCCAAGGCGCTCAATTCAATGGCCGCCCCAACCCGCGCACCTTGACCTTTGATGTCAAATCGCGTCACGCTTGTCGCAAAAGGGGACAGAACATGACCATCTGCTTCACCACCGACCGGATGCTGCATTTCGGCGATTGCGATATCTCGGGACCGCCTATTACCCGGCCTACCTCAACATCCTGAATGGCGTGGTCGAAGAGTTCTGGGCCCATATCGGCTGGCCCTGGCACGAGATCATCTGGAACGAACGCTGGGGCACGCCCACGGTCCACCTCTCCTGCGACTTCTCCAAGCCCTCATTCTTCGGCGACACGCTCACCTTCCGCCTGACGATCCTGAAGGTCGGCAAATCCTCGGTCCGCCTCCGCCACACCATCCACTGCGGCGAGGAACATCGCTGGTCGGTGGAACAGGTCCTGGCGGCCTCCTGGCTTGACAAGCACACTTCGATGCCCTGGCCCGAGGCGGTCAAGGCCAAGCTTGAAAGCCTGATGGCCCCGCCCGCGCCCACCCCTGACCGCCGCGCCGTCGGCGCCCCCGGGTCATGAGCGCGGAAAGCACCCCCCTCATCCCGCAGGGGGCGGCCTATTTCAGCCCCGCCCGCACCAATGCGCCGACGCGGGCCTTCGATTTCCTGATCTGCCCCTCCTTCACCCTTCTCGCCTTCGCCTCCGCGGTCGAGCCGTTGCGCATCGCCAACCAGCTTTCCCAGCGCCCGCTCTACGCCTGGCGCACCGCCACCGCCGACGGCCAGCCGGTGACCAGTTCCTGCGGCCTCACCGTCCAGGTCGACGGCCCCCTCGGCCAACCCGCCCGCGACGCGACCCTCGTCGTCTGCGCCGGCAACCAGCCGTCCGAGGCCACCGCCCCCGGCATCGTCGCCGCCGTCCAGCGGCACCACCGCCACGGCGGCCCGGTCGGCGGGCTGTGCACCGGCCCCTTCGCGCTGGCCAAGGCCGGTCTCCTGACCAACCGCCGCTTCACCGTCCACTGGGAAAACCAGCCCGCCTTCCGCGAGATGTTTCCCACCCTCACCCTTCCGAAACCAAGTTTCGAGATCGACGACCGCTATCCTCCACCTCGGGCGGCGGCCGCACCCCCCGGCAGCGACCGACACTGATGATCGACATCATCGCCAGGACCAGGGCGAAGGCTTTCGCGACCATGGTCTCGACATGTGGCCTGCGCCGCGTCGCCATCGGCCGGCGACCCGGCCAGCGCTCGTCCGCTGTCCGCTGTTGCGCAACTGCGCAACCCCGGCCTTTCCGCCATGGTCGACTGACTGATGAAAGCGCCACATCGAAGAACCGCTCTCGATGTGAGGACCTTTCCGCCCGCGTCGGCTATCCCGCCGCAACGGTCGAGCTGCATCTTCCGCAAGGACGCTTGGCCTGCCACCCGCCCGCGGTTCTACCTCGACATGCGGCTGGCACCACGCCCCGCAACCTTCTGTCGGGGACCTGACCTCAGCCTGTCCGAAATCTCGGCTGCCCTTGCGCTTGTTCCACCCGCTCGCATTTCTCCAAGGCCTTCACCGCCCCGCTCGGGCACCGCCCCCAGCCGTCTGCACGCCCGGCTTTAGGGTGCGGACCGTGTGCTCGGCATTGCCGATGATCAGGCTGCGCCCCGTGAATATAGATATCCCCGTCATCTGCAACGCCGAACCGCTCGGCATCGCGCCCGGATGATCCCTTCGGGCAATCGCCCCGATGTCGTCAGGGTCCCCCCCAGCAACCTCAAGCGCCTCGGCCCGCCCAAGGCCAGGGCCGAGTGGGAGGACCTCGCGCATCTCGATGTCCACGCCCTCCTTGATCAGTTCACAGCGCATGCGCCCGGTCCCAGGCCCGCGCAGCACCGTGGCATTCGGGAATTCGTGCCGGACAAGCTTGGCGATGCGCGTCGTCACGTCCTTCTGTCCGTAGCGATCACCACTGCCCGCGCCGTGTCGGCCCCTGCGGCCTTCAGGATGTCCAGCCGCGTGCCATCGCCGAACCAGACCTTGAAGCCGAACGTCTCCGCCGCGCGGATCATCTCGGGATCGTCGTCGATGATGTGATCGGCACCCGCCGGGCCAGAAGCGGCTGACAGGCGATCTGCCCGAACCGGCCAAAACCCACGATCAGCACCTGCCCCGACAGTCCTCGGGCGCCTCCACCCCCGTCAAGCGACACCTCCGGCGCGCGCCTGAACCGGTCATGCAGGATCACCATCACCGGCGTCAGCGCCATCGAGACGAGGACAATCGCATCAGGATCGCCGCGTTCTCGGCGTTCAGAAGTCCCACGCCAAGGCTGCCGAGTAAAGGACAAAGGCGAACTCGCCGCCTTGCGCCATCAGCACGGTCCGCTCCAGCGCCTCGGCATGATCCGCCTTGTTCACCCGCGCCACGACCGTAGATGATCAGCGATTTCAGCACCATCGCGACAGCACGCTGATCGCCACCAACCGCCAGTTTTCCACAATCACCGACAGGTCCAGCGCCATGCCGACGGCCAGGAAAAAGAGGCCTAGAAGGATGCCCGGAACGGCTCCACATCCGCCTCCAGCTGATGCCGGAAGCTTGATTCCGACAGAAGCACCCCGGCCAGAAAACGCCACCCATCGCCGCTGAGAGGCCCCCCGAGCTGCATCCAGAGCGCCGGCGCCCAGCACCACCAGAAGCGCCGCCGCCGTCATCACCTCCCGCGCGCGGGACGCCGCTAGAAGCCGAACATCGGGTTCAGAAGGTAGGCCCCGGCACCCCACCAGCGCCGCAATCGCCGCAAGGCCAATGCCGACACCCTGCAGCCGCTCCATCAGCGTCAGGCTTTCCCCGCCCGGCGCGAGAAAGGCGACCAGTGCGAGCAACGGGACGATGGCCAGGTCCTCCAGCAGCAGGATCGACACGATCCGCTGCCCCTCGGCGCCGAGATATCCCCCCGCTCCTGCAGCATCTGCATCACGATGGCGGTCGAGGTCAGCGTGACCCTGCCCCCGCGACCAGCGACCCCGCGTAAGGATAGCCAGCGCCACGCCGACCACCCCAGAACCGCGACGCAGCGCAGCACCTGCAACAGCCCCAGCCCCAGGATATCCCGCCGAATCGCCCACAGCTTCGACGGCTCCATTTCCAGCCCGATGATGAACAGGAAACATCACCACGCCCAACTCGGCCACATGCAGGATCGCCATCGGGTCCGAGAAAACCCCCAAGGCCAAACGGCCCGATCGCGAGCCGGCGCAAGGTATCCCAGCACCGACCCCAGCCCGATCCGCTTGAACACCGGCACCGCGACCACCGCCGCGCCCAACAGGGTCACCACCGAAACAGATCAACGCCCGCCGATTCCGTTGCCATGTGATGCTCCCTTTCCCGAAGACGCAGAGTTTCCCGTCCGCCATGGAAGCGCAACCGCAAACACATCGTAGGGTCCGCTACAGCGGACCGAACGCCAATGATTGCCCAATGTTCAGACTACAGCCGCAGACCCTTGCGCGCACCAGGTCCAAAAGCCGCGCCGCTGGTCCAGAGGGCGTCTTCTTGCCCTGCTCCCACTGTGCGACGGTGCTCCGCGCCACGTTCAGGTAGACGGCAAAGACCGGTGGCTTACCCGATTGCGTTTCCCGGATCGCCTGAATTTCGGCGGCCGAGTAGTGCCTGACTTCGGGCACCGCCAGCGCTTCGATCTTGCGCAGCGTGGCCTTGTCCATCGCGCCGACCTGGGTGCAGTTCGGCAGCAAGTTCGACGGCCATATCCATGATTTCACTGTTCGAGCCATCAATCGTCCCTTCACTTCCACATATGACCCAGTTGAACAAGGTCGTGCAAACTCGCCTTCGGTCAAGTTCGTCAGGCTTCGAGCAAGCAGCCTTAAGAGTGACCGTCTCACTGTCGGTGATGTTCCCTTTTTCTCCCTTAGCGAACCCATGTAGAAGAAAATTCGATGCTCGCCCAGCTTGCGAAAGCAAGTATCGTGCGGTAACCGCTGATTTACCTTCTCCTTCTCGTGCCAGGCGCTTCTTGAAGAGATATCCGCCAAGGTCTGCGACGTAGGAGCCCGCGAAACGCCTCCATCGCAGTCTCGAACAGACGCGTGTCATCGACGCCCTCCTTCTCAGCCCACTTTCTAAATCTTCGCCCTGCAAAGACCCGCATTTATATAACACCAGGTGATATACTTTTCAATCACCAGTCTGGGACGACCAGGGTTAACAACCCTCATCCCGCGAACACACATCGTCCATCCGCGCGAACCCCTTCACCTCGATCGGATTTTCCCGACGGGTCCCGGAAGAACATCGTCCACTGCTCCCCCGGCTGGCCTTCGAACCGGACCTGTGGCGGCAGGACGAACGCTACCCCCGCCGCGGTCAGCCGGTCGGCAAGCGCCTTCCAGTCGGGCAGGTGGCAGCACCAAACCCACAGATGCGGCATGGGGACCAGCTTGTCGCCCACCTTGCCTGTGTTCGTAGTGGCAAAGGGCGTCCCAAGGTGCAGGCTGATCTGATGGCTAAAGAAGTCGAAATCGACCCAGGTCTCTGTCGACCGCCCCTCCCGGCACCTAGCACCCCGCCGTAGAAGGCGCGGGCCTCGTCAAGGCTGGTGACGTGGTAGGCCAGATGGAAGGGGGTCAGCATCCTGAGTCTCCTAAGGATCGCCGAAACCAACCACGGAACGCCCCGCCGCCGCAACGATCCTTCTCCCTCACCCTGCGGGCAGAGATGAAAATTCGTAAACGCCACAACCCAAACCTTGATTTTCTATCTCGGCCAAAGCGCCGCGCGCGGCGCGGTCCCCGTTGCCACCAGCCTCGAACCCCCCTACCCTGCCCGCCAAACAAGGGAGGATAAATGACCGACAGACCCCTCGGCTTCGAGACGCTTGCCATCCACGCCGGCACCGGCCCCCGACCCCGCCCACCGGCGCGCGGCAGGTCCCGATCTACCAGACCACCGCATACGTCTTCCGCGACGCGACCACGCGGCGAAACTCTCAACCTGCAAGAGGTCGGCTACATCTACTCCCGCCTGACCAACCCCACCGTCTCTGCCCTTGCGAACCGCGTGGTCGCGTTGGAAGGCGGCGCGGGCGGGACGCCTGCTCCTCCGGCCCACGCGGCACAGATCATGGCCCTCTTCCCGATCATGCAACCGGGCTGCAACATCGCTCGCCTCGACCAAGCTTTACGGCGGCACGATCCAGCAGTTTTCCAAACACATCCGCAAGTTCGGCTGGTCCGCCAAGGTCGTCGACTTCGACGACCCCAAGGCCATCGAGGCCGCCATCGACAAGGACACCCGCGCCCCTTTCTGCGAGACGATCTGCAACCCGGCGGAGCCCTTTCGGACCTCCCGCAATCGCAAGGGTCGCCAACCAGGCCCATATCCCGCTGATCGTCGACAACACCACGGCCTCGCCCTACCTCTGCCGCCCGATTGAACACGGCGCGACCCTCGTCGTCCATTCCGCCACCAAATAACCTGACCGCAACGGCACCGTCACCGGCGGGATCGTGGTCGACAGCGGGAATTTCAACTGGTCGAAGGACGACAAGTTCCCCTCGCTTAGCCAGCCGGAGCCCGCCTACCACGGCCTCGTCTTCCACCCGACGCTGGGGAACATGGCCTTCACCTTCCACTCCATCGCCATCGGCCTCCGCGACCTTGGCATGACGATGAACCCCGCAAGGGGCGCACTACACGCTGATGGGGATCGAGACCTTGCCTTGCGGATGCAGCGCCATGTCGAGAACGCGCAGATCGTGGCGACTGGCTGGAACAGGACCCGCGGATCGGGAAGGTCACCTATCCGGGCCTGAAGTCCTCGCCCTATAACAAGCTGGCGCAATCCATCACCCCCAAGGCCCGGCGCGCTGTTCACCTTCACGATCAAGGGCGGCTATGAGGCCTGCGTCAAGCTGATCGACAACGTGAAGCTTTTCAGCCACGTCGCGAACCTGGGCGACACGCGTTCGCTGATCATCCACCCCCGCCTCGACCACTCACCGTCAGCTGACCGAGGATGCCCAGGTCAAGGCTGGGGCCGCGCCGGATACGGTGCGGTCTCCATCGGGATCGAAGACGTGCGCGACATCATCGCGGACCTCGATCAGGCGCTCGCCAAAGCCACGGCCTGAAACGACCCGCCGCTACCCGCCGGCGGTGTCGAGCGGCGGGCACGAACATGCCCTTCGGCAACGGGTCGAGCCAGGCAATCTCGGCCCGGGCAGACACGGCTGACCCGGGACCCAGTCAAGGTCGAAGCGCAGGGGACGGCAGGCCTCGCCCACGCTTTCCGCTTCACAAGCGCTGGCGACGGCGGCAAGGGCGGCTGCAACGCGGCATCGGGTGAAGCGGTGCCCTCGGCGCCCGCTGCAAGCTCAAGCCGGACAATGTCCGCTTTTCAGGACATGCGCGGCGAGGTCCGGCAGCTCGGTGCCGGGGTCCTGAGCCGGTACACCAGTTCCAGCCCGAACATCGCAGTGCCTGCGGCGGGATCGACGCTGTCTCGACCGCGCGGCGGCATTGACCGCGCAGTCCTCGGCGATGGACTGGATCAACACGGCACAGAGCCCCTCGGCGACGCGGGGCGCGCGGATGTCAGCCAGCACTTGCAGGAAGGCGGGATCGGGCAGCTTCTCACCCTCGCCAGCAGTGACGCAAGGCTTGCCTGCCGCACCACCCGAAGGGTACGACGGGCACGTAAGCTGGTCCTGTGCCAGATAGGCGCGCACGTCATCTTGCGGAATCAACCCGCCGGTGGGCGAGATCAGCCAGCCCTGACGCGCTGTGGCCGGTGCGGGGGCCACGACCGGCTCGGCCGCCACCTCTTCCGGGCTGCGACGACCTTGGGCATGGTCTTCAATATTGCCAGCCCGCCGCGCGAAGCCGACGGCCTCAACAGCACCCCACTGCCGATCAGAACCCGCAGCATCAGAACGACACTCCCTGACGCAGCGTGGAGAGATCGCCGAACGCGAACGCCGTGGCGATGGCTTTCACGCGGCCAACGAAATCCTCACCATCGGGGACCTGACCGTCGATCTCGAAGTACACGTCCTGGGTCATCCGGATGCGTGAGCCCTTGATCGGCGCGTAGACTGCCTTCGGTTCGGCCTCACCCGGCTGCGGGCCGACGACCGAGACGGTGCCGCCGTCGAACCCGGCACGGGTTTCGTCGGCCAAGGACGCCAAACGTTGTCGCGGAACCAGGTGTTGTAGGCAGCGATCCGTTCCTGCATGGCGGCAAAATCGGCCTCGGCCTGGGCCTTGTAGCTGCCAGGGCCATCTTTCAGCACCTCGAAGAACCGGTGGCCCGGGTTCAGCGGATAGGAGGCTGGATGCCGCCAGTCTGCCAGCGCGGCACCGGGCAGTCACACTCGACCGGGACGACAGGATCAAGGTTTGCCACCCCCGCATGCGTCCGCCCAGCAGACGACGCGTTCCACCTGCGCGCCAGGTGCCAGATGGATGTTCCAGATCCGGTTGTGATGCGTGTTTTCCAAGACCAGATAGACCGGCGCGCCGGTTTCGGTGACGGCGACATCATAGGCCTCATAGGCCAGGCCATAGGGCACTTCGCACTGGCCAGTCCGGTCTCGCGGTACGGTTGACAAAAGTCCTGCACGGCACCGGCAAGATCGCGGTCGCTGTAGGTGCGCAGCGGCAGGTCAAGCCCGGTGGACCCTGCGGTGACATGGCCGACCACGGTTCCCTGCAGCGGTGCGGTGAGGCGGCACCCCCGAGATCGGGCGGATCAGCATGATTTCCGCCGGCACGTCGCCGGATACGCCGGCGTGGTATGTCCGTCAAGCACGTCCGTGATTGAAGACCCGGCCCTGTTCCGGCCATCGCAGCAATCGGCCCAGGCCTGCAACAAACCCGTCGTCCCCGTCATCCGAAGATCGGCCGCCGTTTCGCCCGAGCCTTTGCCGCTGTTGGTGATGGAGCCCATCGTCCCCGCTGTCAAGCATGTCGAGCACCTGGTCGGGCAGGTAGCCCTCGAACGCACGGGGGCCAAGCGTGACAAGCATTCGTGCCGAAAAGCATGATTGCACCGACGATCACCAGGCTGATCGGTCCGCGGATCATGAGGAACTGCTCCTGCCTTCTTCTCTGGGCTGATCTTGCCGCCGACTTGGGCCAAATCATGACGGCAAGTGGCGGAATCCTTGCGAATCCCGCCGCTTGACCCTGCGTTCTATTCGGCAATCTGCCAGGTGACCGAGACGTTCGCGATCAGCCCCAGCTCGCCACCCTGCACCGGCACCGGCGAAGCCGCGACCGTTATCGCGGTACATCGGCGCGGGGTCGGTCATCGAACCTGCATCGGCAATCGACAGGACCGGACCCAGCTTGACGCCCGCAGCTTCCGCCAGAAGCTCGGCCTTGGCGCGGGCATCGGCGACGGCTTCCTTGCGGGCCTCGTGTAGGCGGGTTCGGGGGGGGTCGGCCAGGCCGAAGGTCATGCCGTTCAGCGTGTTGGCCCCGTCGGCTACGGCGGCGTCCAGCACCGCGCCCGTGGTGTCCAGCGCGCGGACCCGCACGGTCAGCATGTTCGAGGCGACATAGCCCGAGATCGTGGGGTCGAGCTGTCATAGCCGGTCCAGTTCGGGTTGATCGACAGGTTCGAGGTCTGCATGTCCCGCGCCTCGACGCCGAGGCAGTCAGCCGGGCGATCACCGCTTCGGTCGCCTTGGAATTTTCGGCCAGCGCCTCGGCGGCAGTCGCGCCTTGCGTGGTCACGCCGATCATCAGCGTGGCCATGTCGGGGCGGATTCGACC
>WNGS01094410.1:42588-66309 GCA_020271785.1 Procambarus virginalis
CCCTTACTGAGCCTGTGCTCGTTTAGGTGATTTTAACTGTCGACATACCCTCTGGGGGCGATGTTCTGACAAAAACCCGGAAACACCTTCTCAAACCATTTGTCCACTCCTCTTCTCTGTCTTTTCTGAATTCTGATGAACCCACTCATGTTGACTCACACCCTCTCGTGTCTTTGACCTTTCACTCTGCTCGTCTTCCCCTTATTTAGAGTTCACTTGGCTGGTTCTTGACGACCTCCATACAGTGACCATTTCCCTATTCTTGTCACCGCTTCTCGCCTCCCTCTCCTTCCCTTGGTGGTAGTTTGCCAAGGCTGACTAGAATCTCTTAACTCTTTATGTTATTCTTTCCAACTCTGATCTGCCTCTCCCTCGACCCTCCTCCTTTTTCATGACGCCACTATTAGATGCTGCCTCCCGCTCTGTTCCTCGCTCTACCTCCCAGAGCACGCGGACTGCAGACTGGTGTGTCGAGTTGTCTGCTGTAAGGTGCAGCCGGAAGAACAAAAAGACGCCGACAGACGGCTGCTTCTTTTGTTTTCTTTTGGAAGGCAATTTGGTGACTCGTAGGGCCATCCATATGAATAAACATCAGAGTTGGAAATCTTATGTCTCCACCAATACGAGTGACACTCCTCCGCCCGGATCGGAAGAAAATCGTAGGATAGTGGGTACGTTTGTTCCAGATGTCTCACTAGTCTTTCACCTCCGTGGTTCTTTTGTGAGGATCCAGTGTCGGTCGCGACTGAACTGGGATCCCACTTTTCGACAGTTAGCTCCGGTTCTCATCTTCCTCAATTCTTCCTTCTTCGTAACCCCTTCTTGAATCTTGTCCCATAGATTTTTGCACGCATCTCCAGCTTTCCTATAATAAATTTCTTCTCTCTCTCTCTCTCTCTCTCTCTCTCTCTCTCTCTCTCTCTCTCTCTCTCAGCATCTCTCTCTCTCTCTCCCCAAGACAAACATCAAAATCCCTATCGCCTGTCTCTCTCATTCTCGTCTGCTCACTCTCGCGCTCTCACTCTCTCCTCTCTACCTCTCTCCTCATCTCTCGCTCTCTCTCATCTCTCTCTCTCTCATTAGAAGAATTCCCAGAAGCAAGCCTTCAGATAAAAATTCACATGAACTATTGTAGTAATAAATGTGAGAACAATTATGTTGTAGGGTTGGCATAAAGACCGTTCTCTAACAATCAACAACGTTTATTCAACAAAGTAGTAAACTAATACAACAACGATTTTACGTTACGTTAATTTCTCTCAATGGCACTTTCAATGCAGTTATCAACAATCCACAACGGGCTCACCATAGCTCGTGCTACTTGGAACTTCTTGTTCCAGGTAGCGAATCTTTAACAACAACAACAGTTATCAACAACTGAGTATAGCAACGACTCCTGTCAATTGCCGCGAGGCTGAACTGAACTAACTTGAACAATTCGGAGTGATCACTGATGACGCACTATTGCAATCAAACTTATTTACAGAAGTTTGCAATATAAATCAATAACCACAACTTGGTAAAATCACTCGTGCAGCCTCCTGCATTTAGATTGTAACGATTAAGACGTTAAATGACAACACAAGTAACCGCCTGTCAATTCTATGTTAACACTTGTCTCCCAAGACACAAACAAAAGAATGAAGATTACACTAATTGATCAACAATGATTAATTACGTTAAGTAACTGTCAACAGCAGTCAGCAACAATTTGTTTACGGTAACACAAATGTGTGTCTCCGACACTCAACTGTCAGCACGCTAACTCGCACTTAATACATCACATTTGACCCATCAAGCATTCTGATATTTACTAATTACTGTCACAGGGACAGCTAATTAGTCCACAACGAGTTACGTTGTGGATTAATTAATTAATCTCCCAAATACCTTAACCGTACACAACATGGCCGGAACTGGTTTTCTTCTGGAAAGAGATCACATGAATATGGTACATAACATGAAATACATAACAATAACACTGTATTCCACCATGGAAAATTACTAGCCTGGTGGTGATGAACCGTCTCACTGACGCTCTAAATGTGTTTACCAGTGTAATATATACACAAATCTTACGTCCTGTCACCCACACAGTCGGGCCCTTCCTTTGACTTGTAAATGACGTTAATCCTGGTGATCTCACGCGTCAGCACTCTTAATCACCTTACAGGTGTTCATGGACAGTTGTAATGACGGATCCCTGGCATCGAAGCCAGTTTCTGAGAATATTCACCAAAACAAACAAGGAACTTATACTTACAGACTAGTCACAACGCATTCAGACTTCAGATGCACCACTGTGACCAATGCATCTGAAGCTGAAGCTAAAGGTCACGACCTTCACATCGTCACACCACGGATGACTGTGCAAGCGAGGTGGCATGGCTAGCTGCCACACTCTCGTGGATGACTGCCACGCTCTCGTGGATGACTGCTCACACACAGTCACGAGCAACAGTGCTCGTACCATGTGCGTTGTGAAGCGAAATTACGACACGGATGATGAAAATTTAATGTCCTGAATTTTGGACTGCAATTCCTAGAATTACCAACGGAAAGTTTCCACAACAATGGAAAGCCTTCCCCAGATTCGTTTCTATCAGATACCATTAGACTAAGGCACCGATGACGAACGTTGTCAAAACAATTCGCGGATATAACCCGCGTGTTCACCTACAGAGTCCGTTGCCTCTGTAGGTGAACACGCAGTCGATAACTTTACAGTAGGTACACTTTCTCAAATAAATCGAATCCCCCTCTCCTCGGCTCCGGATTCTCCTCTCAGCGGACCCGCGTAGATGGTACAAAGAAATAAAAGTGACCTAGGTGCTGTTGCAGACGGTATTTCCGTTACTTGGCCGAGCCACGGAAATGCGTAACGCACGAGCAACAAACTAAGCGAGAATGAATATTCGCGCCAAGCAAAGGCCAGTCTCGAGTAGAACCTCTCTGTGCTCAAACCCACCAATCAGGAGAGAGCTCACCAGGCGGCCTACAGTGCTATGGTGCGTCGACGAATCACAGGGCTCTCACGTATCATGTGGCTCTGTGGCGTCATGGAGTTGAGGCCTACTGGGTGAGGTGGCAGTCCACGACCATTACTTCCAACCCCCCAACTCCCGTACCCCTCTTCACCTTGCTACACCAAACTCACACGAAATATATTCAAGACTATATCTTTCCTTGCAGACTTGCCAGAGCAACTCCTGCAGTAGCAATGGAAAGGTCATGACATAAGCTTTCCGTAGACTCGCAACAAGATGGTGTAGAGACAAATCTTTCTCAAACTTGGGCCCACGTGCGCACACTCTGTGCACGGGCCTCTCCTGTCGTGTTCTCTCACACAACAGTGTACAAGGGAGCTGGAAATCCAGCCCCTGACAGTGAACTTGGAGGTTTATGTTCATACTACCTTTGCTGAAAAGACCTCTGTTGTTGATGTCCTTTTTGACATGGAAAAGGCGTATGACACCACCTGGAGATACCATATTCTGTCCCAACTCCGTTCTTTTGGCCTTCGTGGTAATCTCCCTCTCTTCCTACAAAGCTTCTTCTCTAGTCGTTCCTTTAGAGTGAGGCTTGGTGCCACTCTCTCTGCCTCTTTTCGGCAATATGATGATGTACTCCAAGGTAATGTTCTGAGCACTACTCTTTCCCTGATTGCCCTCAATGTCTTCTTTTTTCTCTTCTCTCTGGCATTTTCTCGGCTCTCTATGCTGAAGATCCTACTTTCTGCTGTTGAGGTGATGACTCGCCTTTACTAAAGCGACGGCTTCAACTTGCGATTGATGCCGTGTCGTCCTAGGCCACCAATCATGGTTTCAAGTTCTCTACAACTAAAACTTGTGCCTTGACTTTTACTAGGAAGCAGGTCGCTCTTCGTGCCCCTGTGTCGCTTTACGATAATCCACTTTTGTACAAGGATTCTGCTAAGCTTTGGGGTTAATCTTTGAAACTTGTTTGTCTTGGTCGCCCCATATCTCTTACCTCCGAGATGAATGCTCTAAGACCCTTAACTTACTTTAGCCATAGAGGTGCGGCTACCAAGGACGTCTTATTGCCGTCCTTCTGTGTTGTGTATGTATTGTGCATACTGTTGATACCTCACTGTGTATGTATTGTGCTACTGTTGATACCTCACTGTGTATGTATTGTGCATACTGTTGATACCTCACTGTGTTGTATTGTGCATACTGTTGATACCTCACTGTGTATGTATTGTGCATACTGTTGATACCTCACTGTGTATGTATTGTGCATACTGTTGATACCTCACTGTGTATGTATTGTGCATACTGTTGATACCTCACTGTGTATGTATTGTGCATACTGTTGATACCTCACTGTGTATGTATTGTGCATACTGTTGAAACCTCACTGTGTATGTATTGTGCATACTGTTGATACCTCACTGTGTATGTATTGTGCATACTGTTGAAACCTCACTGTGTATATATTGTGCATACTGTTGAAACCTCACTGTGTATGTATTGTGCATACTGTTGAAACCTCACTTTGTATGTGTGGTGCATACTGTTGAAACCTCACTTTGTATGTATTGTGCATACTGTTGATACCTCACTGTGTATGTATTGTGCATACTGTTGAAACCTCACTGTGTATGTATTGTGCATACTGTTGAAACCTCACTTTGTATGTGTGGTGCATACTGTTGAAACCTCACTTTGTATGTATTGTGCATACTGTTGATACCTCACTCTTTATGTATTATGCATACTGTTGAAACCTCACTTTGTATGTGTGGTGCATACTGTTGAAACCTCACTGTGTATGTATTGTGCATACTGTTGAAACCTCACTGTGTATGTATTGTGCATACTGTTGATACCTCACTGTGTATGTATTGTGCATACTGTTGATACCTCACTGTGTATGTATTGTGCATACTGTTGATACCTCACTGTGTATGTATTGTGCATACTGTTGATACCTCACTGTGTATGTATTGTGCATACTGTTGATACCTCACTGTGTATGTATTGTGCATACTGTTGATACCTCACTGTGTATGTATTGTGCATACTGTTGATACCTCACTGTGTATGTATTGTGCATACTGTTGATACCTCACTGTGTATGTATTGTGCATACTGTTGATACCTCACTGTGTATGTATTGTGCATACTGTTGATACCTCACTGTGTATGTATTGTGCATACTGTTGATACCTCACTGTGTATGTATTGTGCATACTGTTGATACCTCACTGTGTATGTATTGTGCATACTGTTGATACCTCACTGTGTATGTATTGTGCATACTGTTGATACCTCACTGTGTATGTATTGTGCATACTGTTGATACCTCACTGTGTATGTATTGTGCATACTGTTGATACCTCACTGTGTATGTATTGTGCATACTGTTGATACCTCACTGTGTATGTATAATGCATATTGTTGATACCTCACTGTGTATGTGTGTTGGGCCTGTCCTTTTAAACTAACGTCGCTTGTGGCCGTTTACCCGTATGGCCGAAAGTGGACATAATTTGAAAATGAAAAAAATGAAAATAAATTTTGGATTTTTTTTAACAACAGTAAGTTAAGGGTCCTCTGGTAGGTTAAGTGGGTAGGAAATTCTCAAAAAGTTTCAAAACGTCATGAAAAACGTTAATTGAAAGATTCCTCCCATAACCTGTCCGAGTCGGCCGGACGACTTAAACAGAAAACGGGACAGTACGTCACTTTTGTGAGTCGATTTCATTTCAAATTACGTCCACTTTTGGCCATAGCGAGCATAAGCGAAAAGCGACGTTATTTTTAAGAGGACGGGTTAGTGTATGTGTGGTGCATACTGACGTAACCTCACTGTGTATACTGACCTATTTGTATTCACCTATTTGTGCTTGCGGGGGTTGAGCTTTGACTCTTTGGTACCGCCTCTCAACTGTCAATCAACTGGTGTACATATTCCTGCGCCTACTGGGCTCTATCATATCTACATTTATTACTGTGTATGGAGTCAGCCTCCACCACATCACTGCCTAATGCATTCTACTTGCTAACTACTCTGACACTGAAAAAGTTCCTTCTAACGTCCCTGTGGCTCATGTGGGTACTCAGTTTCCACCTGTGTCCCCTTGTTCGCGTTCCACCAGTGTTGAATAGTTTATCCTTGTTTACCCGATCGATTCCCCTGAGAATTTTGTAGGTTGTGATCATGTCTCCCCTTACTCTTCTGTCTTCCAGAGTCGTAAGGTACATTTCCCGCAGCCTTTCCTCGTAACTCATGCCTCTTAGTTCTGGGACTAGTCTAGTGGCATACCTTTGGACTTTTTCCAGCTTCGTTTTGTGTTTGACAAGGTACGGGCTCCATGCTGGGGCCGCATACTCCAGGATTGTTCTTACATATATGGTGTACAAGATTCTGAATGATTCCTTACACAGGTTCCTGAACGCTGTTCTGATGTTAGCCAGCCTCGCATATGCCGCATACGTTATTCTTTTTACGTGGGCTTGAAGTCTCCAAAGGAATTTGTTGACTTACTGCGGGGAACACGGACCACAGGGATAAGAGCCTCGTTGGACGTAGAATCACTGTTTACCAACGTACCTGTGGATGAAACAATCGGGATGATAGCAGACAGAGTGTATCGTGATCCGGCCTGTACTCCTCTTGACATACCAGAAAATACTCTAAGGAAACTACTCCAAGCTTGTACTAAAGAGGCACCCTTCTTGAGCCCGGATGGACACATGTATAAGCAAGTAGATGGGGTCGCCATGGGTTCTTCCCTAGGTGTCCTGTTTGCGAACTTCTACATGGGTACCATCGAGAAAAAAGTCTTAGTCGACATGAACTTGAAACCGGCCATATACTGCAGGTATGTTGACGACATTTTTACACAGGTACCTGATGTCAGACATCTGCAGGAGCTGAAGGAGGCATTTGAGCAGAATTCTGTGTTGCGTTTCACTTACGAGATGGAGAAGGATGGGAAGCTGCCCTTTCTAGATGTAACAGTCATAGAAAGGAGCGGAGGTTTCCACACTGCAGTCTATACTAAGGAAACAAATATGTATACTCACACATACATATATATGTATGTGTGAGTATACACACACACACACACACACACACACATATATATATAATATATATATATATATATATATATATATATATATATATATATATATATATATATATATATATATATATATATATATATATATTATTAAATATGACCGAAAAAATAAGATTAATAATTCTAACACGATTTTCTCAATTTTCCTTATGTTTGTTTTTACTGAGAAGGATGGGAATTCTGTGTTACGTTTCACTTACGAGATGGAGAAGGATGGGAAGCTGCCCTTTCTAGATGTAACAGTCATGGAAAGGAGCGGAGGTTTCCACACTGCAGTCTACACTAAGGAAACAAACATAGGAATGTGCCTAAATGCCAACAGTGACTGCCCAGATAGGTACAAGAGGAGTGTTGTTAACGCTTATGTCGACCGTGCTCTCAGCCACAGCTCAGAATGGAAGCAAGTCGACGAAGAACTCTGTAGAGTAAGGCAGGTCCTAGTCAACAACGGCTTCTCCAATGGTTTCATTGAAGACATCATAAGAAGGAAAGTGAAACGCCATGCAACCTCTGAAGATACAACTAACACAACACCTATACCCCCTATTAGACTATTTTACAGGAACTTCTTCTCCACAGCTCATAAAACGGAGGAAAGGGTCCTGAAAGATATTGTTAATAGAAACGTTATCCTACAGACAAAAATCAGAAGATACAATTGACGATTTACTATAAAACCAAGAAAACTGCCAACCTACTCATGAGAAACTCTCCAGACACAAAGCAGAACGCTTTGAAAGAGACCAATGTCGTCTATGCCTTCAAATGCCCACTTGGGGACTGTAAGCCCCAAAGAACTCAATATATAGGCAAGACAACAACATCTCTTTCCAGGCGATTAACGATGCATAAGCAACAGGGCTCTATCAAGGAACATATAATCTCTTCCCACAACCAAACCATCACCAGAGAAATCTTAACAAACAACACAGAAATCATTGATAGATACAGCGACAACAGGCGGCTTGACATCTGCGAGGCACTACACATCAAGAAGTCAACACCAGCAATCAACAGCCAATTAACGCACAACTATATTCTACCCACTTCAAGACTCCGCTCCAATATAGAAACATCAAGAAATATGGGCCAATAGGCCTTCTGCAGTTACAGATCTATTCTTCCCTTTAGCTTATACCCATTGTTTCGTGTTCTGTGTTTGTTCTCACCTCACCCCAAACCATTGTAACATGTCACCTCACCCAAATGCAGGTATAAAAAAGAAAAGCTGTTTAAACTCTGTTCAGTGTGTGTAACTAAAGTCTTTGAAAATGTAATAAGTTTTACGAAACGCGCTCAAGTGTCGCGTCAGACTAAGAAATAAAGAATGAATTTTGGAGAATTGATTTTTCATTTACCGTCATCAGTAAAAACAAACATAAGGAAAATTGAGAAAATTCGTGTTAGAATTATTAATCTTACTTTTTCGGTCATATTTAATAACATATGTCTACAGGAAAGACTGCTACCAAATATACTAATATATATATATATATATATATATATATTATATATATATATATATTAGATATATATATATATATATATATATATATATTGTGATGGTAAAGTAGTGGAGTATGGTGGAGTATGGTGTTCGGCAGTCCTCCAATGGCAGGTGTCAAAGCCAGGCCACATACACAGTAAAAAAAAAGAAAAAAAAGAATGACTGCTTGTCTGGTAGTCTGTGGTAAGGTAAGGGAAGACACACGAAACACAAAATAATAAACAATGAAATTTAATTATTCTAGAAAACAAATTTAAATAAAGACAATACCTTGGCTGAGCAACGTGAATAGATAACAAGTGAAAAAGAACTAACATAAAAATGAATTACGTTAACAGGAGGACAATATGAAACAAGTAAAATATAAAATGGTCAATATAAAAATGGTGCTGGGAATATATGCGCAAGCTATAAACCGCTATTTGATCACACGAGGTGAATCAACTAGGAGTTCACAGCTGAAGAGCACAAGATATTCTGATGGTGGTACTGCAAGTCGACCCCGACGTCGCCTTGGCGTGGAACGTGGTTGGTGCAGGGCTGAAGTGGCGTGTTCTCGAACGGCCAATGAGAATGCAGGAAGACCCACAACTCGGTAGTTTGATACTTGGCGTGCAGCAGTTGAAGAGTCGGTGCTGAGAAGAGGTGTGCAAGAGTGGGGGGGGGGGAATGCAGGTGCGTGTGGCTGCCTTGACATACGTTTAAGCTACTGTAGAATATATCTTGAATGTAGCTGGGAACGTGACGAATATAGGGAAGAGCAGGCTAAATCTCTTGGAAGAGATTATCGTCACAATATATATATATATATATATATATATATATATATATATATATATATATATATATATATATATATATATATATATATATATATATATATATATATATATAAAATGAAAAAATCTCTTGGGCTAAATCTCTAAATTTCTTGGCTAAATTTCGCAGGCTAAATCTCTTGGAAGAGATTATCGTCACAATATATATATATATATATATATATATATATATATATATATATATATATATATATATATATATATAAATGCAACGATGCTTCGACCCCATCAACTTGGTTTTGGTGTCCCCCATGGCTGTGAAGCAGCAGCTCATGCAGCACGAGCCTATNACTGCGATTAAGTTCCTTTGTTTGTTATGTCTAATATGGTGTACTTTGATGTTAAATGTATTGGGAATGGCATTATATAGGATACTTTGTGCCCTGTTATTTCCGAAAACACTCCTATCTTCGTCATCAAAGGCAATGATGAAAGTTTGCAAACCAGAACTCGTACTACTTTGGTTGAGCTGTGGATGTTGATAATGAGGGCCGCGTGGGGCCGGAATGGTCTCTGTTTATGTCTGTATGATGGCGGTGTTGCGCCTCTAATTTGTTTGCTTACTGTACTGTTATTTTTCTAGGAAAATTCCCTCTGATCCTCCTCTAAGACCGGGTGACCATTTTGACCTAAATGTATGCCACGTAACAATGGTTTCTTAAAACCCTCAAAGGTTTCGTGAATGTTTGTAGGAGAGATGCTGTGAGCACCTCCAGCCGTCGCCATGTCAGTCGTCCCCAGAATATACCTCTCCCAAGTGGCCCAGCAGCCACCACACCGATAACACGTACATGGCTGGCCTGAATACGAACCCGATCTCGACGGGCTGACGTTTCTTAAGGTGGTGATTGCAGGGCGTATACACACAATGCACCCTGGGGGGAGGGGGGCATCTTGTTGAGTGTCCTATCTAATTATGGTTTCATGGTAGGTATGGGGGCTTATTCGTGAATGAAATTATTACCTACTCGTTTCTATGCTGCTGAATGATCCTCATAACTTCCCAGGTTCGTGTGGTGGGCGACCAAGCCCCGAGTCAGACTGTGTTGGAAACTGGGCTCTGTAACCCCTGCTACATTGGGCCCAGAGCAAGCTACTATTTTGACCCTCCACTAGCCCCCCCTCCCCCTCTGCTCTCTTCCTCCACTGTGGTAGGGTTCAGCCCTAAGCCCCAGTGGTGATCACCTCATTACCTGACAGCTAATTCTCTTATTGTGACAACTGCGCCTTTTACTTCCCCTCACACTGGGAGTTGCTCGGCGCCGACCCCCCCCCCCCTTCCCCTCCACTCCACAGACGCACTGCACGATTCCTTCCAGCAGTAATACGTTCCACGCCTTGTTTGGTCCTGCTACATGGACTAAATACTTTGATTTACACCATCTTTATTCTACTCCTAAATCATGACGATTTCTTCCTCCATAACACCTCGTTGATTCGGTGGACGCCTCTGTTACTTTTAACCCCGCTCGTTTTTGGTACATGTGTCGTTGCTGTTCCTTCTCAGGATGCAGCTGCCCGCTTAGTCGCATTGTCCAGCATTGGGAGACCCCTGTTAGGGTCTCCAAAAATGCCCGGTTAAATGCCGGTATTGGCACTGTTATCCTCCTGCACCATGTTGCGACTGGTGACAGGACCTGAAAGACTGCCACGAGGATATTAAACATATCCTTGAGGCCCAAGGCCATTCTGTCCTCCAGGTTGATACGTTCACCCGACCCCATCGTGGTTGTAGTCATCAGCCTCTTTGGGTTGCGAAGATCACTTTTGATAGTAGAACCCTTCAGCTCTTTATAATTCTTGCTGGTGCCAGATGCTCCGTTCAGGAGTACATTCCCCCTCCTAGATTTAGCAATAAGTGCTGGAAATTTGGGCATGATACCCTCAAATGCGCAAGTTCAGTGTCTCTATGTACTAGTCTCTATGCCCCATGTTTGGGGACTTGAGTCACTCTAAGACAGAGTGCTCTTTTTCCCAAACTCACTGTGTTAATTGTTGTGACGCCCATGCTACCTTCTCCCGTGCATATAAACACTACAAATTTGAGGAAGCCATCCTCAATTTGAAGCACCGCAATCAATATTTTTTTCCTGAGACGAGACGCAAAGTCTGCCATCTGTCCTCTTTCGCTAGCATATCTTATGCTCGTGAGTTGCGTTCCACCTTTCCTCGCCCTTCCCTCCATTCTCAGTCTCACAACCGTTTCCAGGCCTTTGATCCGGACATGCCCACCGGCTTCTCCCCTGCTCCTTTACACATAGAACCAAGAGGTCTTCCTCCTGATTCTCCATCTGATGTTTTTCTCCTTCCTTCCCTGTCTGCCATGTCTCCTGTGTCTTCTTTCCAGTCTCACCTCCGATCCTTCTTCAAAGCTCTACCCCTCCTGTCTCTTGGCCCTCCACACTGCCAGTCTATCCAGGCTGTTGTCCATCCTCTTCCCTGCAATCTTCATGTTGATTGCTCCCATTCTCCCTTCTCCTGTTGAGACTATGGAAACTGTCGCCCAGTACGTTGTTGCTGGCACACCTGTCTCTTTAAGTCACAAACGTAAGCCTGACTCCTCTCCTTATTCCTCCCCAGTAGGTAAGAAGGCGTTGCTTTCTTCCCCGCCCTCTGACTTTGACTCTATCACTGTATCCCCTCCCATTTTGGTGGTCGAGCCCCCTGTCCCGGCTGTGGAGGTTCCTTTCGCCCTCGATTCTCTCTCTCGGTTGCTGCCCTTGCTGAAATGTGCTTTCCTGTTTCTGCCACCACTCCCCCTGATTTCCTTGACCGCCCCTCTCCATTACCTCCTTCAGCTCCGGACCCTGTCCATCTGCCTCTGGTCCGTCATCCCTCTCCCTGGACTCCCTCGTCATTGCTAAGTTTGTCCATGTCCCCCTAACCCTGATTCCATAGATCCTGATCCTGATCTTATTTAGTATACTGTGTTCTTCTTTTCCTTTGTCTCTTCACTGTTCTCTCTCTGCTTTTGAAATTTTTTATTCTTCAATGGAATATCCGTGGACTTCTAACCAACTTTTGATAACACAGTTTTCACCGCTTTCCGATTTGTTAATGTCTCCAAGAGCCGATGTTTGATGTTCGTCCTAGTCACTTTTTGGGTTATTTCTTTCTCTCCCTCCCCCCTCCAACTTTTGCTGGGCCCCATAACTCTACTGCTCTCTTGATTCGTACTGATATTCCCTTAGTTCCCCTACTTTTTCTGTCACCTATCCAATGTTCTATGGCCTGTATGTTTGTGGGTAAATGGTATACAGTCTGTTTCATTTATCTCCCCCTAAATGTCCCACTTTCTCTTTCTGATTTTATGCACCTGTTGGACTCCTTACCAGAGCCTGTGCTCCTGTTGGGTGATTTCAACTGTCAGCATACCCTCTAGGGTGATGCTCTGACAAACACCCAGGTTCGCTTTCTTGAACCATTTGTCCTCTCTTCTTCCCTGTCTCTTCTGAACTCTGGTGAACCCACTTATGTGGACCATTTCCCCATCCTTGTCAACTTTTTCTCTTTTCACCCTCTTTTCACCCGACCGGGAGCCGGTCGGCCGAGCGGACAGCACACTGGACTTGTGATCCTGTGGTCCTGGGTTCGATCCCAGGCGCCGGCGAGAAACAATGGGCAGAGTTTCTTTCACCCTATGCCCCTGTTACCTAGCAGTAAAATAGGTACCTGGGTGTTAGTCAGCTGTCACGGGCTGCTTCCTGGGGCTGGAGGCCTGGTCGAGGACCGGGCCGCGGGGACACTAAAGCCTCGAAATCATCTCAAGATAACCTCAAGATAACCCCCCCCCCCTCCCCTCTCCTTCCATAGGTGGCAGATTGCCAAGGCTGACTGTAATCTATTCACCCTCCATGCTACTCTTTCTGACCGCTCTGCTCTGCCTCTCCCTCAAGGCCTCCTCCTTTTTCATGACACCATATAAGATGCTGTCCTCCTCTCTATTCCTCGCTCTACCTCCCGGGGCACGTGGAAGTTCGTTTCCTGATGGAATGCAGACTGTGCTTGGTGCAGTACGCTGTGTGCATGCAACCTGGAAGAAACACCAACGCCGGCAGACGGCTGATTGTTTTATTTTTTCGGAAGGCGAGTGCGGTGGCTCGTAGGACCATCCGTACCGCTAAACGTGAGAGTTGGAAATCTTATGTCTCCATCATTACGTCCGATACTTCTCTGCTGCAGATCTGGAGGAAAATCTGCAAGATAGTGGGTAAGTTTGTTTCAGATGTCTCATCAGTCCTTCACCTCCATGGTACTCTTGTGGCGGATCCAGTGATGGTCGCGGCCGAACTGGGTTCACCCTTTTCAACTGTTAGCTCTGGTTCACATCTTCCTCAATCCTTCCTTCTTCGTAAGCTTCCTTCATTGATTTTTCATTTACCATCAACAGTGAAAAGAAACATAAGAAAGATCGAGAAAATTCGTGTTAGAATTATTAATCTTACTTTTCGGTCATATTTAATAATATATGTCTACAGGAAAGACTGCTACCAAAATATAGTAATATTAAAACGCACGACCCAGCAGCAAGGAATCTAGCCTTCACGATAAAATATCGCCAAGATCTGATTCGTAATCAGATATACAAGGCAGAAAATTAAATCAAAGACAACAAAACGCAACTACTTCATGCTACAAATGAATGGAGAAACAGCAACATCGACGAAAGTCTCCGTACCCGCATCGAACAACACCTCGACATCCTCACAGACCGACATCACCTCAGCACTGAAACAAGAATAATCAAGAAACTAACAACGTTATATGGAGGACCTATGGCAATTCCACGACCAAGAGACGGCTTCCTGAACCTTGCAGGAATCAACCTCACTGAGGACCAAGTCACTCTCATAAATCTGGGTATAAACTGTCACGTTATGTCCAGACCAAGTGAGTTGGCCCGGAAAGTGGAGTTGGAGATTCTGTTGGACGACATATTCGACCTCGAAGCACAAAAGAAGGTCACCATAAAAGACACCTTACAAGCAGAACTTATTGCAGAAGGAGGAAAGAATCGAGGCAACTACAGAAGCACCATACTGTCCCCCGAGCTCAAAGCGGCAGCTAAGAGCCTTCGTGAGAACAAGGAAGATAGTTGTCAGGATAGGCGACAAGTCGCCAATATACGTCATTCTTAAAAAAGACGAATATCTGGCGAAAATGAACCTCATACTCTTTGACCAAACTAAATTCCAAAGGGTAACGAAGGACACTACAGCCGAATTGAAAGCAAAGGTCAACAAATTGATCGAAACTGTGAACGCCAAGAAATCCGGACTCCACCTGCCAAAGATTATTGGGGAATATAAACCTGGATATGCGTATGGAAATGTCAAGACACATAAGCCTGGAAACCCCCTTCGGCCAATCATCAGCCAGATACTTACACCCACGTACAGACTGGCGAAACGACTCAATGGCTTGCTGACTCCTTATGTCCCTTGCGCCTTCAGCCTGAAGTCTCCAAAGGAATTTGTCGACTTACTGCGGGGAACACGGGCCACAGGGATAAGAGCCTCGTTGGACGTAGAATCACTGTTTACCAACGTACCTGTGGATGAAACAATCGGGATGATAGCGGACAGAGTGTATCGTGATCCGGCCTGTACTCCTCTTGACATACCAGAAAACATTCTGAGGAAACTACTCCAAGCTTGTACTAAAGAGGCACCCTTCTTGAGCCCGGATGGGCACATGTATAAGCAAGTAGATGGGGTTGCCATGGGTTCTCCCCTAGGTGTCACCCCATATATTAAATAATATATGTCTACAGGAAAGACTGCAACCGTATATATATATATATATATATATATATATATATATATATATATAGATATATATATATATATATATATACATATATATATATATATATATATATATATATATATTCATATATATATATATATACATATATATATATATATATATATATATATTATATATATATATATATATATATATATATATATATATATTTTTTTTTTTTTAAACCTAGAAAGGGTACCACCTCTGGTGCAAGTGTAGGGACCCATAGCCTCGGAGAAGAAAATTAAGAGTACTCAGAGAAGACCTTGTGGATCCTCACTGAACACTTTGATATTTTCTTCTCCTACCACCCCTATTCTTTTGGTATGTGTGTATACTTATCTAACTTTATTTGAAAATGTCATTACACAAAAAAGTTACATATTGATTACATGCAGGATACAAGGCTGCTTGTCACAAGTTGAAAAGCTCCTCCAGCTCCTCAGATGGCGGGCAGGAACCATGGATGCAGTGAACATTTCCTCTCTGGATTGCCACACTGAGGCGCTGAAAAAGAAAACTGGCAGCTCTAGGGTCTCTAGTTGTTTCGATTAGCTTAGACCCCAACTCCTTCAAAAAGCTAGCAGCACTTTTACCCCAGGCACCAAGTGTCTCTGAGGCAATGGGGACAAAATTGTAGTGGTGCTCAAGGTCTCTGTATTTACGTGACTTGGCCGCTTCCCGGTGATTGGCAGCTCCTCCTGCTTGAGTAGCACTGAAGTCAACATAGGTATTGGCTAAAGTTGAAACGCAAGTGTAGTCCCACACCAACTGTCTACCATTCTTCCAGGGGTTCACCGTGATTCCATCTGGGCGACCGACAGGCTCATTAGAGTTGCGGGACATTAGGTAGCGGGGCTCTCTCTCTGCTGGACAGCCGGCTGTGGTAAGGCTTCTCTTAATAATGTCATTGACCTCGCCGTGTCTTGCATGCCATCCTCCTGTCCTTTGGCAGAGAAGACCATGCCGTCCGTACCTGTCGGCCTCTGCCTCGCCGCAAATACACCTGTATTCGGTGTGGATTGGGGCAGCGAGACGGAGAGCCACGGCAATTCGGAGGGCCTGCGGTGTGAGACGGGTGCCGGTTGCTGACATTGGGATTGCTAATAGGAAATCACCTGCATGGGGAGCTGCTACTGCTCTAAGTCGGGCAGTGTCATGTGGTGTTGTCGCAGCTTCTAGCAAAGTCGCAGCTTCTTGGTCGGCAATGGGGCGATCCCAGCTGGATTGCTTATGGGCTTCAGAAGGCAGTGGTTGGGGTGCTGGTCCTGCGAGAGAGACCCATTTGGTTGTGCAGTCTGTGAAGCTGGGATCATGTACCCCTGCCTGTTGAACTAGGTGCTCAGGTAGGATTTCCTTCACCAAGTTGTCAGACCCCACTGAAGAGGACAGGAACGCTGGTACAGCAATTTGTGTTGCTGTGCGCACGCCAAGGCCCCCGAGTCTGACAGGAAGGGAGGCCTGTTTCCACTGCGAGTTGCTGAGGGAAAGATTGAGGGCTTTTTCTAGTGTTGATTTCAGCAAGCTGTCGTACTCTTCTAATTTAATATTGTTGAAAGATGGCGAACATCTTAGAAAGTAGGTCAGCCTGGGGAGGGACAAGCATCTGGTGATGAGGTAAAGTGCATCATGGGCATCGATGTCTTCAATCCTCTCGTTCATTCTCTTCAGGTCAGTGATCTTCTTACCAAGGACCTCGTCGATGGCATTCCTTCCAAGAGGAGCACCTAGGAGTGTGCTGTCCTCAGGGTTGGTTGTATGAATGTCAGGCAAAACAACCTTTATTTGCTCTATTATGTGCTGGTTGGTGGAGGTTATTTCGCACTTGGAAGGGTTCAGGGTGAGGCCTAGACTTGCTCCTTGCTCCTGAATTATTCTTATGTCGTCCAAGAGTGCGTCTGGGGAGCCGGCTAGAGTACCATCGTCCAAAAACCAAATGTTGAGCTCACTGGACAGGTTATCGGTGACTTCCTTGATGACTAGGCAGAAAAGAAAAGGAGCAAGGGGTCACCCTGTTGGACACCTTCTTGTGATTCGATTTCATGTTCCCCAAAAAGCAGAGTTAGATTCTTGCTGTAGCATGAGTTTACAAACGGGTAGAGGGAAGGAAAAAGGCGATGAACCGCACTGAGTACTGCATCCCTTCTAACCAGATTGAAGGCATTTTTGAAGTCCAGCTTTATCAGAGCTTTTCATCCGTAATGTTGGCAATGTAAGCTCTAGCTGCATGAGCCGCTGCCTCACACCCTTGGGAATGCCAAACCCAAGCTGTTTTGGCTTCAGCATGTCGGCTGCTGCCTGACTAACTGCTCTAGCAGCAGCCTTAGCGACGAGACGCCGGAGTGAATTGCCCACAGCTATCGGTCTGATTCCTCCATCTTTTTTCCTCAGGGCACAGAGGGTAGCGCCAAAAAAGAGAGGCCGTATGGTCTCTGGTATGTTGCCAGCTAGACATGTGTTGGCGAATCTTGTTAGTTCCACCAGGAGGCCCTGTGCAATGTCTCCCAGTGCAGGGTTGAGCATTTGTTTGATGTGGTTGGGTCTTAGTCCTGTGAACCCACCTGCTGATCCTGGTGGGAAGGATAAAGCTGCTTTATGCACCATGGATTCGAGCACACACAGGGGTTCTGCTCTGGTGACACCGACTAGGGGGAACACAGTCGTCACGAGGAGCTCTGGATGGGTGTTTTTCCCTCAGGGCTTGTGCTGTATCGGCGTCCCTGGTGGCAACTGTGTCTTCACTGGTGATGACTCTGATTGCCCCTATTGTGTTGCCTTCTTCTATTTCTTGCTGACTGTGCTCTCATTTTGGATGCCTCGGTTCTGTGTTGATACCTTTCTGCGGGGGTGTTTTTGGCACGGGTGGGGAGGGGTGCCTGGTTGTCCTCTCTAGGAAAACTATTATAGCCATAATGACTGAGGAGCTAGAGATTTGTCTCTCTTGCAGGGACAGCTAGGCATATGTTTCCAAACAGGAGAAGGTTGCGCCATGCTTGGATGGTTCCGGGGGAGTCGTTGACCTTTTTCAAGAGGCTGGATAGTTTGGCTGCTGCCTGGGGCCGGGCAGCTTTGGGGATGTGCTGCAAGGTTCCAACCGATGTTGCTTGATGGCTTCTAGTAGATTCTCAGTCGATATGAAGCTGTTGGAGGTGTTTTCCCTGATGCTGGAGTGGGGCCTTGATTGATACCCTCTTGGGAGGGCGCACATACCCGGACAAAGGTTCCGTTGTGAGCATGCTGCGCACATCCCCGTTACCCTTGAGTTTCCACACCTTGTCGCACACTTGGCATGTGCCATACCTGTCGTCGCTTGATGGCTCTCTTGGCTTGGATGAGGGAAGCCTGGCTGTCAGTCGTGACCTGCGCATCGGCGGGCGCTGGGCGGACGCTGGGCGGGGCGCAGAGTGGGCGCTGGGGGACGCTGGGAGGGGGTGGCAGCGTGGCGCTGGCGGCGCGGGGTGGGCGTTGGGCGGGCGCTGGGCGGCCGCTGGGTGGGNAAAACATACAATAATAAGGATAATAACAATAAGGAAACAGATCTGCCATAACAAACGGGAGGCCAAACAAAATGGCAAAACAGAACAAAGAGCACAACCCCTGGCGGGAACACGCCAACAGCCTGAAGGGCACACAATATGACATAAAACAAGCGCACACGACATCCACAACCGAACACACAAACGCACAGGAACCGCACACCCACCCACCAGCCATACAAAGAAAACCCACAACACAAACCGGAGCACGCAGGAAACCGGGAAACAAAAACCCAACACCCACTCACACACACACCCCATCCGCACCCCACAACCATGCACACAACAGGAAACACAGAATACACAGAAATCATTTGCGAGGAACAAGGTGAGAAGTGTACTTCTCCGGGAAAAAATCGTAAGGATACTTCCTCTTGTAAGCTTCCAGACCAAATCTTCAAGGTCGGTAGGGTTTTTGATCCCCGCTGCCGAGGGGGTACCATAAACTCAGGAACATCCAGATCGGGCGGCATCGGCCAACGCCCGAGGTCACTGACTCAAGTCGCATAACGAGGCCGGGGAGCACCATCCACGCCGTTCGAGGAAGCAGACGACACTGGAGAAGCGGACGAGGGCTGCCGAGACTGCCTCGCCGTCGTATGCACAGGAGCAGGGCCGGACGATGAGACGGTAGCACCTCCACGGAGACTGCAGAAGACACGGAAGAGACTGCTGGAGACGGAAGAGGCGGCATGACCGCTGCCGATGAAACGGGTAACGAGGAAGGGGGCCACAGAACTCCCAGAGCGAGCATCCTTTCTCAACACCATCACCAGGCCACTCCGCTCACCACCAACCTCAGCAGGGGGAACCACCCCCACAAAGAACTGGAGCCATCCGACGCAGGCAACACACCTGAAGCAGGACCCTCGGACACCAGACCATAAGGGGAGGCCGAAACACCGGCACCGGCATCCTCAGGCAAGTGCACCTCCGCCACCACCGTAGTGTCACCACAACCGGAGCCACCCCACCGTCACCAGAAGGACCACACTCGTCGAAGTCGCCAACGTCAGCCCACGCAGAAGAAGAACGCCGGGAACGCTTAGGTTCGGGCCCCACATCATCAGAACCGGAGGCAGACTCAGCGACACGCGCAACACTAGCCGGGCGAACCGACGCACGCCGCAGTAAGGCAGCATCCTCAACCACATGGGGCACCAGGCCAGGCAAAGGAGGAAGCGCCGGATCCACCCCAGCTCCCAACACAGCTGGAACAGACGGCGAGGGTGCAGGGACCGGGACAGACGCAGCAGAGAATCAGGCTAGGACACAACCTCCAGAGGAGAGGCGACAACAACAGGGGGCGCAACAGGCGGAGCAACAGCTGACACAGAGGGCATCTCCTCAGCCGAAGAGACGTCCACATCCACCAAATCATCCCCCACAGGGAGCGGCGGAAAATCCTCCTCACTGAAGAGATTCACTGGCGCAATGGCAGGCGCAGAACAGTCAGCAGCCTGATGGCCCAAAAGGCCACAACGATAACACGTCCGCGGCTGGCGGGCGTAAAACACCCGAACGTTGTACCCCATAAGGCACACAGAGAACGGAAAATCTGCTCAGAGTCTCATGCCCAGAGTGCGAATGTTAGTCCTCACACCCTTAAGTGGACTGGAAGACACCAAGTTCAGCCGCACACTAACCACTGCGCCAAACTGGCCGAAATACCGCCGTAGCAGACCCTCCAGAAACTCCAAGGGAGCCCCATGCACACTGATGTAAGTGAGGGCACCACTGCGATCAGAGACAGTCACAGTGCCCGCACCATCCGGCAGGGGCAATGTCCGCACCTCGTATCGCCGGAGAAAATCGCAATACGCCATCTCCTCCGTGAATTTCACTATCGCCCGACGGGCCGTTACCAACTCGACCGCATAAATTGCAAACACAGGGACAGATAGCAAGTCACAAGCCAGCGTATCTCAGGGTAACCGGCCCGCACAGACAATTCGAGTCCCACAGACTGAGCCCGGACGACAGGGGGGAGAGGGACCCCCATCGTAACTCCACATCAGCACAGGCGGGCAGAGACACACCCGCCCCCAACCGGCCAAACTGGTAGACAAGCACCAACTGCCGAAGCGCCGAGGCAACACGTCTGTCCCCTACCGAAGCTAGGGCCAGACCCCTCGCAGGTTTGAGAATAGTATTTAAAAATATTCAGGATTTTCACATCCACTCAATGTGCATTTACACTGCACTTTACGTCTAGATTCAATTGTTATTTCCTTGTTATATTTGGAGCTGGTTTTGCTTATTTCCTTATTTTTTATTTAAATCAATTAGACCCTCATTATTGATTAAATAGTGTACATAATTAAACAGCAACATTTCCAGGTTTGCAAAGATGCACAAAAACAGTAATGAATGTAATGAAACATCAGTTGCCATCACGTAGGGAAGACACCCAGAAAGATAAGCGAATCAAACAAACCACTACATGGTTTAAAACGAGAATGTAGCCACCAACATGTCAAAAGAACTCCCCCAACAATTACAACAAACGACTAAATTCGTGAAACTACCACCCCGCTCACTTCTTCCACCTTGGCCCCCCCCCTCGTTGTGGGGGGGGGGGGGGAAGCGGTTGCAGCTTGGGTCAGCTGGGCGCTCACTGGCCAGTTATAGAATGATGAAATACTCCAGCGACCTAGAGGAGGGAGGGAGGGAGGGTATCAGGAAGCCTCTTAGGCTCACCCAGGAATTAGCGTTTCAGTTCATTCAAAGCTGGATTTCTGGTGGTAAGCTCGTTGGCTCCCTAATGCTAACTACCTACAAAGAAGAACAAAAACGGGGAACTTACAAGAGAGTCGGTGCCAAAACCCTGTGAAACATATACCACCCTCGAATATCAGCCCAAGACATATTAACAAATACGGCCGACAGAGCAGCATACTTCGGAACATCATGAACATGAGAGTAGATCGCAGGCTGGCTAGCTTTAATAACACTGCTGACAATCTGAGACACAAGCCCTGGATCAGGGAACCAGCAAAACTGGATCAACCCACAACGAGACCACCGAAATGGAATCGATGCCCAGAAGGTAGCAACGTAAAACTGCCACCTGACTCCAGAAGCCCGCCGACTCATTCTTTGCCAGAAAAGGAGCTGACTGCAACCTAACAAAATGACAACCAGGACCATAAGAACAAATCCCCCGGTGCCGAAGAAGAGCCTGAAGCTCAACCACCCGACAACCAGAGGCCAAGGAAAACAAAAACAAACTATTCCAAAAGCATTCCCTGGCTGAAGAGGACACCATGAAACGAGGATAAGAGAGAAAAGAAAGAACCAGTTCCAAGGACCAGGCAGGCTCAGACAGTGCATGGGTAGGCCGGAGGTGAAACAAGGTGTGAGAAAGCTTGTGGAAAGGGGCAGAACAAAAATCAACTCGAGCTAAAGCGTCTCTGACAACGCCTCGCGATATGAATGAACATTATTCAGCATAAGATGCCGATCAAGATCATAACGAGAAAGAAAAGACAAAACAACCCGGTCGGAAACGGAAGGAAAATGAAGGAGAAAGTGGCGAAATGACCACCAAGGAACCTCATACTGCCGCTAAGAAGAAACCTACAGGTGAAACATCCTGAAACCAGCCACCTGTCCACCATACAAATTGTGATAAATATGTGTCAAAAAGTCTAGATATGTAACGTGGAAAAGGTCAAACCAGCGAGGTACGTCACTCGCCAAACACTCTGAAAGAGGTGGAGCTGTGGAAATATACCCGGGTTCAGACACCTAGAAAGCAGCGCCTGTAACCAAGGTTGCCAGAAGAATCACTCTTCCCCTGCAAGACTCCAGTCGTGCCAGCTCCCATGGGTATAGGGTAAATGTATTCCCATCTCGACCAGTCCAGCTGAAAGGCATCTACTGAGAGGGCCTCGCAGTTGGGGAACAGTGCTGCATTAAGAGGCATAAGCAAAGACCATGCTGACGTAAGGTGCTGTCACAGGTGCTGTCACAGTGAGAGGTTGTGTTAGCTGGAGCTCCGATTGTAGTAACATTATTATAGCAATAATGGAAGGATTAGTGAAGGAATTGATGAATCTAGTTGGAACTCTGAGAGCAGAGACAGATTCCCTACGAGAGGAGGTACGACAGCTGAAACATCGGGAAGAAACGAAGGAGACCAATATTAGCAAGACCTCGTCGTGGAAAGTCGTTAAGGACAGGGGTCTTAAGAAGACCTTGACAAGGCCGCCTACAGACGCCCTAAAGACAGCAAATTCATTTGCCGTGTTGGAGGACGAGTGCTGTGGTGAGCCTGCAGTTCACTCGGAACGGAAATCAGCGAGGAGCGGCGAAGCACGGGCTCCTCAGGGTGCTCAGAAAGTTAAGGAGGTACCGAAGCGAATTTTGGTTGTGGGAGATTCCCAGGTGAGGTATTTAGACAGAACGTTTTGTGCCAGAGATACGGGGAACAGATTAAGGGCTTGCTGTCCGGGAGCTGGAATTGGCGATATTGTTGGAATCATGAATGATATTATGACGGGAAATGGGAACAAACCCATAATTTGTATTAGTGCAGGGGGTAATGATGTTGGACGAGTTAGGAGTGAGAAACTAATACAGAGATTCAGGACAGCCATTGAATTAGTTAGGAGCAAGGGAGGAATCCCGATCATATGTGGCATTCTTCCAAGAAAGGGAGTGGGAAATGAATGGATGTCGAGGGCACTTGGTGTCAATTGCCGGCTGGAAAGATATTGCAAATCAAATGCAATATCTTTCATAGACAACTGGGAACACTTCTATGGAAGAAATGAAATATATGCGCGTGATGGGGTGCATCTATCGAGGGCTGGGGTTTTTGCTGTTGCGAACTCGTTGGAACCAGTGGTTAGAGGTGTTTGTTTGGGTTTAAACTGTTAGTAGATAGTGGTATGGGAATTAATTTGGAGGAAG
>WNGS01094413.1:0-11049 GCA_020271785.1 Procambarus virginalis
ATCCAAAATGCAAAGATTTTTTTCTTATCTTTTGGTGACGGCTTTGCTGTCCATTATTAACACAGTGTAAAATATGAAAACTCCCAATGAACGGTGTATTGTTATAAACAGCCTCTGTGCTTCGGAGCTTCATTAACTGTTTAATAATTGGACACACCAGCCGCAAAGATTGAGGAAAGGGGTACAGGTTCGTAAGTGTTTTGCGTAAATGCTTTACGTGCTCTTGGTCTTGTTTTTAACAGAAATGGAACTTGAAAGTTAATGATGAGGAGTCTTCTCTGTTATATGCTTGACCCTTCTCGCGCTTTCCTGTTTCACATTGCCATGTCACCCTCTCTCTCTCACTGCTCATCTATGCCCTTCACCCGTCTCCTCTCTCTATTCTTCTTGAGAGTAGGTGCAGTTTGTATGGGGTTTACCTAGCGATGACTGCCACCAGGAAGGACGTTTGGAGGCGCGGTGACTTGTGTTGCAGGAGGATAAGATTGCAAAAGTGTTAGTAGGGCGGCCGCTGCACGTGTAGATGAGAAAGCGGCGACCTAAAACCGTGGACAAGTAGGGAGACTTGCCCACTGTTAGTAGCGGGATGTTAAGTTACAGTGGCAGCGGATCCAGGGTGTAGCCCGATGGCGCAAAAAGGGACGTTCTATGAATACTTTCTGGGAACTGTATATCGTGAAAACGCAAGCGTTATCACTTGTCCCAGATCATCAAAGTGTCTAATCAGGTACCCGGACACCAGGCGGCACCTTTGGCCGAGACATCCTATCCGGCACCATATAAACAAAGTTTTCCCCCGCAGGACCCAGATAGGGACAAGAAACCTGTCATGGACCACAGGATCGGAAGAAACCCGGGCATCCTGATAAGGGCCCAAACACCAGTCCTTCACAGGCCACGAACCGGCAGCTAGACAAGGCTCACCCCAGACCAGGACAACGAAGGAGGGGGAACCACAGGAGACGCAGGCGTGCATCGACCCCGCCTCTGGGCACAGGAGCCAAGGCCCCCCAGCCCACATCTTTCTTCAGCACCACGATGAAGTCCCAACCATCAGGGGCAACCCGCCACTGCGAGGATCAGGGGCTCAGGAAGCAACTCGGAGCCCCTCACAGAGCACCATACTCCCCCACCTTGCACACCACGAGGGGAGGCATACTCCGACCAACCGCGAACGCTTCGAGACAGGTCGCACCACACCACTTCTAGCAGGCCCCACCACAGGCACAGCCACCATCTTCACATCCACATGGTCCACACCTGCACCGTCTGAAGAGTCCACAGAGGCCACACCGCCCACACTGTCCATATCCTCCAGGGAAACAGCCTCAGAACACCAGCGGGCACGCTTCTGCAAAGGAATGAAAGCATTAGAACTACAGTCGCCGACACACACAGGCACGACAGGCACCTCTACCTGCCGAAGCATCCCCTCCAAAACAACAGAACCCGCGTCCCCGGGAGCAGGAACCACTTCCACAGGCGAGGGCAGGACAAGGATCTCCTTTGGGACATCCTTCACTACATGCAGCGCAGGCGACGGCTTGACACCCACACACACCGGCTCAACAACCCCAGGGGCCGTAGCAGTTACCAGACGTTCCGCACAAGCAGTAGAACTCACCTCAACAGGCGGAGCAGCAGACAGGCAATCAGGCGCCTCAGGCACAGTTCCACTCCATCCTCAGAACCGTCCGAACGCAACGGGTGGAAAATCCTCCGCACGAAAAATATGCACCCTACCAGGCGCTCCCACGTCGCAGCCAGACGACCCTCGTGACCATCGTATAACAGGTGCGCGGTTGCCCCCTGATACAGGCAGCAGAGCGTGTAACCCAATGCGGACATCGACGACGGTACGTCAAGCATCCCAGCACATTGCCCGGCAAGAACCTTGTTCCAACAAACACTTACCACAGTACCAAACCGTTCAAAACAGGAAGTTAAAAGTTTGTCCTGAAATAGGAAGGGGGGGGCACCATGCACCGCTACATACGTCAAGGCGATACTAAGATTCACCACTTTAACAGAACCAGCGGTATCAGGGAGAGGGTAAACACGCCCCTCACACTGCTCGAGAAACGCCTGAAGGGCAGCTTGAAGATGGAACTTGACCAAAGCACGGTTGCCCTGAAGCAGCTGGATGCCCACTAAGTCCAACAGCTGCACATGTAGCACGTCCACCAGGGCGACACCAACCAACTGATGGTCCACCGGCACCATAAATGCCAGACCAGCCGACAGTTTCCTCTTCACTGGAGGGCGAGAAGTCCCCATGGCAAATCCAAACGTTACCCTGTCAGTGGCAAACTACCACCAGCAATCGACCAACGTAAATGCTAGCCAGGAGCGGTGACACCTCAGGAGCGTCCGACCCGGCCGGTGGACGCCACTCAATTTTCCCTCTCTCTCTCTGCTCACACACGCCCTTCACCCGTCTCCTCTCTCTCTCTCTGCTCACACAAGCCCTTCACCCGTCTCCTCTCTCTCTCTCTCACACACGCCGTTTCACCCGTCTCCTCTCTCTCTCTGCTCACTCAAGCCCTTCACTCGTCTCCTCTCTCTCTCTCTCTGCTCACTCAAGCCCTTCACCCGTCTCCTCTCTCTCTCTGCTCACGCAAGCCCTTCACCCGTCTCCTCTCTCTCTCTGCTCACACAAGCCCTTCACCCATCTCCTCTCTCTCTCTCCCTGCTCACATAAATTCTTCACCCGTCTCCTCTCTCCCTGCTCACACCGCACTCTTTCCTCGTCATTGTAAACAGATGGTTACCCTCAGAATCCAAATCTTGGCTTCTATGTTTATTTGTAGAATAAACGTCTTCATAGACTCGAATTTATGTTTACGAAGTCAATATCTGGGTTCATTATTATTTAAACCTTACCTAACATAACTAAGTCAGACGTTCACGTTCTTAATTTAATAAAATTAATTGGAATAAAACAATTTGGAAATATATATGTTGAAAAAAAGCAAAACAAGATCAGTCTGCTTTTGAGGTAAGTTGGGCCCTTGAATACTAGGCTATATATGGCAGTTCTGGGGATGAGGTATGTCATACCTCCTTGTGAGAGAATGGTACTCTCTCAGTTAGACGTGTACCCCGTGGCTACAGCGTTTTGTTAACCTATACATTGAAAGTGTTATATTGCCATTATGAAAAGTACCTCATGCAGGGCGTGTTTGGAACAGTGATCATATGAGCAGTTCACGTATTATGTATATGGTGACATCTGGTTATACTAGCAGATGGCAGGTTATGCACTGGCCTGTATAATCATGGGTGGCTTCCACTGCTATATTTTTGGCAGTAAAGTGTAGCAGGTAACGAGGAAAGGTCACGGCTGACCTGACCTTCGTGAGTGGTTTAGATAACCATTCCTCCCACTCACAGATGTTAGAGAAGCCCAGAGTTTACCGTATCAGATATATGTATCTTCCGATTGGTGCTCTGTGTGTGGAGGGGTTTATCTTAAGTAATATAAGGTGTGAGCTCAACCATCTCACTTTGAGCTCTATCTCCTCATTCTTGGCGAGGTGACCGTAGGATTAAGAGGTGAACCTTTCCAGAATTCTAGTGGTATCATTCCCCACACCTCGGTACACTCTAGAGTTACTCCTGAAACTGTAATCTCCCGTGGGTCGGTCGAGATGAAACTGTGCACCCGATTCATCACGACTCTGATAGGAAGCATGAGTGTGTGAATGTGTTGGTGTGAGCTGGTTGGCTCAGGAGTAAGATGTACTTGTTTGCTTACTATATTAATTCAAATTTTCATATCCAGAAGCATTTTCGTTACATATTTAAGAAATTAGATGTTAAGTGCAAGGTATTTTCAGGAAATCCTCACTACCACATATATGCAAACTTTTGCCGGGTCGGTCCCACAAGGGATCCTCCACCTTTAACTAGCCTTGTCAATAAATATAATAACCGAAATCTCTCATTTCCCTGCACGCCCACCATCAGGTCTGGATCAGACAGGACTTATACCTGTCACGAGCTTCTCAAGATTGTGGCCTGGTTGCTCTAGGCATTTTACCTTGTTGATAGCTTTTCTGAGGAGTTGGCATTCCTGCTCAGCTCATCCAACCACTTGGGCTGGACGGTAGAGCGACGGTCTCGCTTCATGCAGGTCGGCGTTCAATCCTCGACTGTCCAAGTGGTTGGGCAACATTCCTTTTCCTAGTCGTAATCGCTTGGCGCTTTTTCATGATTCCCTCCCTCCCTCCTGCCCAACTCTACTACACACTTCAGCGGTTCAAGTATAAAGTAATCTCAGACACTTGTAAAGTCTTTTCCCCTTTTTGTGGTTTGTCTTTTCCCTTACAGGATATATAGTTTCTGGAATATTTGGTATATTCACTCCCCCAGGAAGGAATATCTTACTCTTCCAGTTTGTTTGAAAAGTCCGTTTTTTATGTATAATTTTGCTTATGCAAAGTTCAAAGACTTCTTCCCTGAATTTGTTGTTTGTCAGCCTGATAAAATGTCAACTTTCAAATGCCATTGCTTTTACGCATAACATTGAAAATGAGTGGTAAGTATCTCAACATTGGTGAGTACACTATCATGTCCCATTTCTCTGATTCTTTGTTTTTCTTTAAACATTCCTAATTCTGTTAATGAAATATTGTAGCTTAAGGCTTTTCTCTAGTTTTGTTCTTAATAAACACTTGTGTTATTCTCAGGGGCTATATTGATCCTACGCTTGTATTCTCTCTATATATCTCAATATTTCCAGTGATGCCTTTGTTTACAAGATGTGACGGCTCGTATTTGATATTGGTGACCCTCGTCTCCTGTTCCTGCCTCCATATATTCCTCCTTCAATTAAATTGCTTCTCTCCGTTTTTGCTCACTGAAGCTGCTGACGATGCCATGAAAAGGCAAAAGCGCTTCAGCTGTATTCCTGATTTCAATTGTGGTTCAATATTACAATATTTTGATATATATATATTATATATCTATATATTATATATTATATATATATATATATATATATATAGATATATATATATATATATATATATATATTCTCATAATATAATAATCAGAGCAATAGGACAGAGACCTGGGGAACGCCACTATAGTGGAGTTACAGTTATACTGAACAATATTTATACGAACTCTCCTTTCTTGGAAATACCCATGCCCTAGTGCCCTAGTGCCCTAGTGCCCTATGCCCTAGTGCCCTAGTGCCCCTAGTGCCCTAGTGCCCTAGTGCCCTAGTGCCCCTAGTGCCCTAGTGCCCTAGTGCCCTAGTGCTCTAGTGCCCTAGTGCCCTAGTGCCCTGTGCCCTAGTGCCCTAGTGCCCTAGTGCCCTAGTGCCCTAGTGCCCTAGTGCCCTAGTGCCCTAGTCCCTAGTGCCCTAGTGCCCTATGCCCTAGTGCCCTAGACCCTAGTGCCCTAGTGCCCTAGTGCCCTAGTGCCCTAGTGCCCTAGTGCCCTAGTGCCCTAGTGCCCTAGTCCCTAGTGCCCTAGTACCCTAGTGCCCTAGTGCTCTAGTGCCCTAGTGCCCTAGTGCCCTAGTGCCCTAGTGCCCTAGTGCCCTAGTACCCTAGTGCCCTAGTGCTCTAGTGCCCTAGTGCCCTAGTGCCCTAGTGCCCTAGTGCCCTAGTGCCCTAGTACCCTAGTGCCCTAGTGCTCTAGTGCCCTAGTGCCCTAGTACCCTAGTGCCCTAGTGCTCTAGTGCCCTAGTGCCCTAGTGCCCTAGTGCCTCTAGTGCCCTAGTGCCCTAGTGCCCTAGTGCTCTAGTGCCCTATGCCCTAGTGCCCTAGTGCCCTAGTGCTCTAGTGCCCTAGTGCCCTAGTGCCCTAGTGCCCTAGTGCCCTAGTGCCCTAGTGCCCTAGTGCCCTAGTGCCCTAGTGCCCTAGTGCCCTAGTGCTCTAGTGCCCTAGTGCCCTAGTGCCCTAGTGCCCTAGTGCCCTAGTGCCCTAGTGCCCTAGTGCCCTAGTGCCCTAGTGCCCTAGTGCCCTAGTGCCCTAGTGCCCTAGTGCCCTAGTGCCCTAGTGCCCTAGTGCCCTAGTGCCCTAGTGCCCTAGTGCCCTAGTGCCCTAGTGCCCTAGTGCCCTAGTGCCCTAGTGCCTAGTGCCCTAGTGCCCTAGTGCCTAGTGCCCTAGTGCCCTAGTGCCCTAGTGCCCTAGTGCTCTAGTGCCCTAGTGCCCTAGTGCCCTAGTGCCCTAGTGCCCTAGTGCCCTAGTGCCCTAGTGCCCTAGTGCCCTAGTGCCCTAGTGCCCTAGTGCCCTAGTGCCCTAGTGCCCTAGTGCCCTAGTGCCCTAGTGCCCTAGTGCCCTAGTGCCCTAGTGCCCTAGTGCCCTAGTGCCCTAGTGCCCTAGTGCCCTAGTGCCCTAGTGCTCTAGTGCCCTAGTGCCCTAGTGCCCTAGTGCTCTAGTGCCCTAGTGCCCTAGTGCCCTAGTGCCCTAGTGCCCTAGTGCCCTAGTGCCCTAGTGCTCTAGTGCCCTAGTGCCCTAGTGCCCTAGTGCCCTAGTGCCCTAGTGCCCTAGTGCCCTAGTGCCCTAGTGCCCTAGTGCTCTAGTGCCCTAGTGCTCTAGTGCCCTAGTGCCCTAGTGCTCTAGTGCCCTAGTGCCTAGTGCCCTAGTGCTCTAGTGCCCTAGTGCCCTAGTGCCCTAGTGCCCTAGTGCCCTAGTGCCCTAGTGCCCTAGTGCCCTAGTGCCCTAGTGCTCTAGTGCCCTAGTGCCCTAGTGCCCTAGTGCCCTAGTGCCCTAGTGCCCTAGTGCCCTAGTGCCCTAGTGCCCTAGTGCCCTAGTGCCCTAGTGCCCTAGTGCTCTAGTGCCCTAGTGCCCTAGTGCCCTAGTGCCCTAGTGCCCTAGTGCCCTAGTGCCCTAGTGCCCTAGTGCCCTAGTGCCTAGTGCCCTAGTGCCCTAGTGCCCTAGTGCTCTAGTGCCCTAGTGCCCTAGTGCCCTAGTGCTCTAGTGCCCTAGTGCCCTAGTGCCCTAGTGCCCTAGTGCCCTAGTGCCCTAGTGCTCTAGTGCCCTAGTGCCCTAGTGCCCTAGTGCCCTAGTGCTCTAGTGCCCTAGTGCTCTAGTGCCCTAGTGCCCTAGTGCCCTAGTGCCCTAGTGCCCTAGTGCTCTAGTGCCCTAGTGCCCTAGTGCCCTAGTGCCCTAGTGCCCTAGTGCCCTAGTGCCCTAGTGCCCTAGTGCCCTAGTGCCCTAGTGCCCTAGTGCCCTAGTGCCCTAGTGCCCTAGTGCCCTAGTGCCCTAGTGCCCTAGTGCCCTAGTGCCCTAGTGCCCTAGTGCCCTAGTGCCCTAGTGCCCTAGTGCCCTAGTGCCCTAGTGCCCTAGTGCCCTAGTGCCCTAGTGCCCTAGTGCCCTAGTGCTCTAGTGCCCTAGTGCCCTAGTGCCCTAGTGCCCTAGTGCTCTAGTGCCCTAGTGCTCTAGTGCCCTAGTGCCCTAGTGCCCTAGTGCCCTAGTGCCCTAGTGCCCTAGTGCCCTAGTCTAGTGCCCTAGTGCCCTAGTGCCCTAGTGCCCTAGTGCCCTAGTGCCCTAGTGCCCTAGTGCCCTAGTGCCCTAGTGCCCTAGTGCCCTAGTGCTCTAGTGCCCTAGTGCCCTAGTGCCCTAGTGCCCTAGTGCCCTAGTGCCCTAGTGCCCTAGTGCCCTAGTGCCCTAGTGCCCTAGTGCTCTAGTGCCCTAGTGCTCTAGTGCCCTAGTGCCCTAGTGCCCTAGTGCCCTAGTGCCCTAGTGCCCTAGTGCCCTAGTGCCCTAGTGCCCTAGTGCCCTAGTGCCCTAGTGCCCTAGTGCCCTAGTGCCCTAGTGCCCTAGTGCCCTAGTGCCCTAGTGCCCTAGTGCCCTAGTGCCCTAGTGCCCTAGTGCCCTAGTGCCCTAGTGCCCTAGTGCCCTAGTGCCCTAGTGCCCTAGTGCCCTAGTGCCCTAGTGCCCTAGTGCCCTAGTGCCCTAGTGCCCTAGTGCCTAGTGCCCTAGTGCCCTAGTGCCCTAGTGCCCTAGTGCCCTAGTGCCCTAGTGCCCTAGTGCCCTAGTGCCCTAGTGCCCTAGTGCCCTAGTGCCCTAGTGCTCTAGTGCCCTAGTGCTCTAGTGCCCTAGTGCCCTAGTGCCCTAGTGCCCTAGTGCCCTAGTGCCCTAGTGCCCTAGTGCCCTAGTGCCTAGTGCCCTAGTGCCCTAGTGCCCTAGTGCTCTAGTGCCCTAGTGCCCTAGTGCCCTAGTGCCCTAGTGCCCTAGTGCCCTAGTGCCCTAGTGCCCTAGTGCCCTAGTGCCCTAGTGCCCTAGTGCTCTAGTGCCCTAGTGCTCTAGTGCCCTAGTGCCCTAGTGCCCTAGTGCCCTAGTGCCCTAGTGCCCTAGTGCCCTAGTGCCCTAGTGCCCTAGTGCCCTAGTGCCCTAGTGCCCTAGTGCCCTAGTGCCCTAGTGCTCTAGTGCCCTAGTGCCCTAGTGCCCTAGTGCCCTAGTGCCCTAGTGCCCTAGTGCCCTAGTGCCCTAGTGCCCTAGTGCCCTAGTGCCCTAGTGCCCTAGTGCCCTAGTGCCCTAGTGCCCTAGTGCCCTAGTGCCCTAGTGCCCTAGTGCTCTAGTGCCCTAGTGCCCTAGTGCCCTAGTGCCCTAGTGCCCTAGTGCCCTAGTGCCCTAGTGCCCTAGTGCCCTAGTGCCCTAGTGCCTAGTGCCCTAGTGCCCTAGTGCCCTAGTGCCCTAGTGCCCTAGTGCTCTAGTGCCCTAGTGCCCTAGTGCCCTAGTGCCCTAGTGCCCTAGTGCCCTAGTGCCCTAGTGCCCTAGTGCCCTAGTGCCCTAGTGCCCTAGTGCCCTAGTGCCCTAGTGCTCTAGTGCTCTAGTGCTCTAGTGCCCTAGTGCCCTAGTGCCCTAGTGCCCTAGTGCCCTAGTGCCCTAGTGCCCTAGTGCCCTAGTGCCCTAGTGCCCTAGTGCCCTAGTGCCCTAGTGCCCTAGTGCCCTAGTGCCCTAGTGCCCTAGTGCCTAGTGCCCTAGTGCCCTAGTGCCCTAGTGCCCTAGTGCCCTAGTGCTCTAGTGCCCTAGTGCCCTAGTGCCCTAGTGCCCTAGTGCCCTAGTGCCCTAGTGCCCTAGTGCCCTAGTGCCTAGTGCTCTAGTACCCTAGTGCTCTAGTGCCCTAGTGCCCTAGTGCCCTAGTTCTAGTGCCCTAGTGCCCTAGTCCCTAGTGCTCTAGTGCTCTAGTGCTCTAGTGCCCTAGTGCCCTAGTGCTCTAGTGCCCTAGTGCCCTAGTGCCCTAGTGCTCTAGTGCCCTAGTGCTCTAGTGCCCTAGTGCCTAGTGCCCTAGTGCCCTAGTGCCCTAGTGCTCTAGTGCCCTAGTGCCCTAGTGCCCTAGTGCCCTAGTGCCCTAGTGCCCTAGTGCCCTAGTGCCCTAGTGCCCTAGTGCCCTAGTGCTCTAGTGCCCTAGTGCTCTAGTGCCCTAGTGCCCTAGTGCCCTAGTCCCTAGTGCCCTAGTGCCCTAGTGCCCTAGTGCTCTAGTGCCCTAGTGCCTAGTGCCCTAGTGCCCTAGTGCCCTAGTGCCCTAGTGCCCTAGTGCCCTAGTGCTCTAGTGCCCTAGTGCCCTAGTGCCCTAGTGCTCCTAGTGCCTAGTGCCCTAGTGCCCTAGTGCCCTAGTGCCCTAGTGCCCTAGTGCTCTAGTGCCCTAGTGCCCTAGTGCCCTAGTGCTCTAGTGCCCTAGTGCCCTAGTGCCCTAGTGCCCTAGTGCCCTAGTGCTCTAGTGCCCTAGTGCTCTAGTGCCCTAGTGCCCTAGTGCCTAGTGCCCTAGTGCCCTAGTGCCCTAGTGCTCTAGTACCCTAGTGCCCTAGTGCCCTAGTGCCCTAGTGCCCTAGTGCTCTAGTGCCCTAGTGCCCTAGTGCCCTAGTGCTCTAGTGCCCTAGTGCCCTAGTGCCCTAGTGCTCTAGTGCCCTAGTGCTCTAGTGCCCTAGTGCCCTAGTGCCCTAGTGCCCTAGTGCTCTAGTGCCCTAGTGCCCTAGTGCCCTAGTGCCCTAGTGCTCTAGTGCTCTAGTACCCTAGTGCCCTAGTGCCCTAGTGCTCTAGTGCCTAGTGCCCTAGTGCCCTAGTGCTCTAGTGCCCTAGTGCTCTAGTGCTCTAGTGCCCTAGTGCCCTAGTGCCCTAGTGCCCTAGTGCTCTAGTGCCTAGTGCCCTAGTGCCTAGTGCCCTAGTGCTCTAGTGCCCTAGTGCCTAGTGCTCTAGTGCCTAGTGCCCTAGTGCCTAGTGCCCTAGTGCTCTAGTGCCCTAGTGCCCTAGTGCTCTAGTGCTCTAGTGCCCTAGTGCCCTAGTGCCCTAGTGCCTAGTGCCTCTAGTGCCCTAGTGCCCTAGTGCCCTAGTGCCCTAGTGCCCTAGTGCTCTAGTGCCCTAGTGCCTCTAGTGCCCTAGTGCCTCTAGTGCCCTAGTGCCTAGTGCCCTAGTGCCCTAGTGCTCTAGTGCCCTAGTGCTCTAGTGCTCTAGTGCCCTAGTGCTCTAGTGCTCTAGTGCCCTAGTGCCCTAGTGCCCTAGTGCCCTAGTGCCCTAGTGCCCTAGTGCCCTAGTGCCCTAGTGCCCTAGTGCTCTAGTGCCCTAGTGCCTAGTGCTCTAGTGCCCTAGTGCCTAGTGCCCTAGTGCCCTAGTGCCCTAGTGCCCTAGTGCCCTAGTGCCTAGTGCTCTAGTGCCCTAGTGCCCTAGTGCCCTAGTGCCCTAGTGCTCTAGTGCCCTAGTGCCCTAGTGCTCTAGTGCCCTAGTGCCCTAGTGCCCTAGTGCCCTAGTGCCTAGTGCCCTAGTGCTAGTGCCCTAGTGCCCTAGTGCCCTAGTGCCCTAGTGCCCTAGTGCCTAGTGCCTAGTGCCCTAGTGCCTAGTGCCCTAGTGCCCTAGTGCCTAGTGCCCTAGTGCCCTAGTGCTCTAGTGCCCTAGTGCCCTAGTGCCCTAGTGCTCTAGTGCCCTAGGTGCCCTAGTGCCCTAGTGCCCTAGTGCCCTAGTGCCTAGTGCCCTAGTGCCCTAGTGCCCTAGTGCTCTAGTGCCTAGTGCCCTAGTGCCTAGTGCCCTAGTGCCCTAGTGCCTAGTGCCCTAGTGCTCTAGTGCCCTAGTGCCTAGTGCCTAGTGCCCTAGTGCC
>WNGS01094415.1:0-19449 GCA_020271785.1 Procambarus virginalis
ATGATTTCCAATACGTTACATACTGTGCACCCAGTAGACCAGAGGACTGTGCACCCCAGTAGACCAGAGTACTGTGCACCCAGTAGACCAGAGTATGTGCACCCCAGTAGACCAGAGGACTGTGCACCCAGTAGACCAGAGTACTGGACCCAGTAGACTACAATACTGTGCACCCAGTAGACTACAATACTGTGCACCCCAGTAGACCAGAGTACTATGCACCCAGTAGACCAGAGGACTGTGCACCCAGTAGACCAGAGTACTGTGCACCCCAGTAGACCAGAGGACTGTGCACCCAGTAGACCAGAGTACTGTGCACCCAGTAGACCAGAGTACTGTGCACCCCAGTAGACCAGAGTACTGTGCACCCCAGTAGACCAGAGTACTATGCACCCAGTAGACCAGAGTACTGTGCACCCCAGTAGACCAGAGTACTGTGCACCCCAGTAGACCAGAGTACTGTGCACCCCAGTAGACCAGAGTACTATGCACCCCAGTAGACCAGAGTACTGTGCACCCAGTAGACTACAGTACTGTGCACCCCAGTAGACAGAGTACTATGCACCCCAGTAGACCAGAGTACTGTGCACCCCAGTAGACCAGAGTACTGTGCCCCAGTAGACCAGAGTAATGTGCACCCCAGTAGACCAGAGTACTGTGCACCCCAGTAGACTATAGTACTGTGCACCCAGTAGGCCAGAGTACTGTGCACCCAGTAGACCAGAGTACTGTGCACCCCAGTAGACCAGAGTACTGTGTACCCAGTAGACCAGAGTACTGTGCACCCCAGTAGACCAGAGTACTGTGCACCCCAGTAGACCAGAGTACTGTGCACCCCAGTAGACAGAGTACTGTGCACCCAGTAGACCAGAGTACTGTGTACCCCAGTAGACCAGAGTACTGTGCACCCCAGTAGACCAGAGTACTGTGCACCCCAGTAGACCAGAGTACTGTGCACCCCAGTAGACCAGAGTACTGTGCACCCTCAGTAGACCAGAGTACTGTGCACCCAGTAGACCACAGTACTGTGCACCCCAGTAGACCAGAGTACTGTGTACCCAGTAGACCAGAGTACTGTGCACCCCAGTAGACCAGAGTACTGTGCACCCCAGTAGACCAGAGTACTGTGCACCCCTCAGTAGACCAGAGTACTGTGCACCCCAGTAGACCAGAGTACTGTGCACCCAGTAGACCAGAGTACTGTGCACTCCAGTAGACCAGAGTAATGTGCACCCCAGTAGACCAGAGTACTGTGCACCCCAGTAGACCAGAGTACTGTGCACCCCAGTAGACCAGAGTACTGTGCACTCCAGTAGACAGAGTACTGTGCACCCCAGTAGACTATAGTACTGTGCACTCCAGTAGACCAGAGTACTGTGCACTCCAGTAGACCAGAGTACTGTGCACCCCAGTAGACCAGAGTACTGTGCACTCCAGTAGACCAGAGTAATGTGCACCCCAGTAGACCAGAGTACTGTGCACCCCAGTAGACTACAGTACTGTGTACCCCAGTAGACCAGAGTACTGTGCACCCCAGTAGACCAGAGTACTGTGCACCCAGTAGACCAGAGTACTGTGCACCCCAGTAGACCAGAGTACTGTGCACCCCAGTAGACCAGAGTACTGTGCACCCCAGTAGACAAGAGTACTGTGCACCCCAGTAGACCAGAGTACTGTGCACCCCAGTAGACTACAGTACTGTGCACCCCAGTAGACCAGAGTTCTGTGCACCCCAGTAGACTACAGTACTGTGCACCCCAGTAGACAAGAGTACTGTGCACCCCAGTAGACCAGAGTACTGTGCACCCCAGTAGACTACAGTACTGTGCACCCCAGTAGACCAGAGTACTGTGCACCCCAGTAGACCAGAGTACTGTGCACCCCAGTAGACTACAGTACTGTGCACCCCAGTAGACTACAGTACTGTGCACCCCAGTAGACTACAGTACTGTGCACCCCAGTAGACCAGAGTACTGTGCACCCCAGTAGACCAGAGTACTGTGCACCCCAGTAGACCAGAGTACTGTGCACCCCAGTAGACTACAGTACTGTGCACCCCAGTAGACAAGAGTACTGTGCACCCCAGTAGACCAGAGTACTGTGCACCCCAGTAGACTACAGTACTGTGCACCCCAGTAGACCAGAGTACTGTGTACCCCAGTAGACCAGAGTACTGTGTACCCCAGTAGACCAGAGTACTGTGCACCCCAGTAGACCAGAGTACTGTGCACCCCAGTAGACCAGATTACTGTGCACCCCAGTAGACCAGAGTACTGTGTACCCCAGTAGACCAGAGTACTGTGCACCCCAGTAGACCAGAGTACTGTGCACCCCAGTAGACCAGATTACTGTGCACCCCAGTAGACCAGAGTACTGTGTACCCCAGTAAACCAGAGTACTGTGTACCCCAGTAGACCAGAGTACTGTGCACCCCAATAGACCAGAGTACTGTGCACCCCCCAGTAGACCAGAGTACTGTGTACCCCAGTAGACCAGAGTACTGTGCACCCAGTAGACCAGAGTACTATGCACCCCAGTAGACCAGAGTACTGTGCACCCCAGTAGACTACAGTACTGTGCACCCCAGTAGACCAGAGTACTGTGCACCCCTTTAGACCAGAGTACTGTGCACCCCAGTAGACCAGAGTACTGTGCACGCCAGTAGACCAGAGTACTGTGCACCCCCAGTAGATCAGAGTACTGTGCACCCCAGTAGACCAGATTACTGTGCACCCAGTAGACCAGAGTACTGTGCACCCCCCAGTAGACCAGAGTACTGTGCACCCCAGTAGACCAGAGTACTGTGCACCCCCCAGTAGATCAGAGTACTGTGCACCCCAGTAGACCAGATTACTGTGCACCCCAGTAGACCAGAGTACTGTGCACCCCCCAGTAGACCAGAGTACTGTGCACCCCAGTAGAGGAGTGAGTGTTCACGACACTTGCACGGTATAATGTTGGCATTATGTACCCTAAGCAGAAGGTGACTATACAGGAGACTAACATAACATGTCAGACATTGGTCTGTGCTGTGGTCCTGGGACGAGGCGCTGCTTCATGTATCCTCACGCCCCTCTGGCTCTAATGGTTGTGTGGATACACCTCCCTCCCTTCTGTTGGGAGATGGTGGCAGCACACACACACACACACACACACACACACACACACACACACACACACACACACACACACACACACACACACACACACACACACACACACACACACACTACTCTGAGCATTACATATACAGGAGAGGAAATACTGACTACTACTACCACGCTCATTAACCACACATTAACTACGGGCTCACCATAGCCCGTGCTACTTGGAACATTTTGTTCCAAGTAGCGAATCTTAAACAACAACAACAAAACCACAGACATTGCAGCCAGTTGTTCCCGTGGTGGACGAGGCTAGGCTACACTCGAGGCACAGATAACAGGTAATTATCATAACTATTCCATCATAAACAACTCGTTGCTCGAACGTAACTGATGAGTGTGACACAGTCTGGGGCTTCAGTGATGAGGATGACATCCTGGGGATGAAGCTTGACACTTCAGTATCCATAAAGTGCCTGGTTCTATCGAGAGCAAGGCACACAAGGAACCTATGTTACCCAAGATGCATCTCGCTCAACAGCAGAGGTTGCGAAACTTTACATGAAGCACAAGTGTGCTTCCATCTTGAGTCTACACCACTCTCCTGTGAAGACGACAACTTTATGGGCAAACATCTCTAGTTTTCACCGGTTGTAGTGAGAGTGGTCTGAGTATCGAAGCCTTCAACACCTGAGAGATGATGGCGAACTACTTCCTGAATACTCAATTTTCTAACTAGTTCATCAAGATTGTAACTTGCTTAGCTAAATGAATTGTGGGGTTCAGTCCCTGAGCCCATTATGTGCCTCTGTAACCCTTTCCACTACCGCCCCCAAGATGGGTATGGGGTGCATAATAAATGAACTAAACTAACTAACACAAGTTGATGACAACACAAGGCGCTCAGCCGTCAGCAGCATCATGCTGGCTGTTCCATTCTCAACAACATATCACCATCAGCAATCCTTCATTCCCGGGCTGACTGCATCTGGAATATGTATTCTCAACACACAGACATGTGTGAACTCCACCGACGAGACGAAGGCTCTGGCGGTGTGCACTGGGCAGATTCATCTCGTTACCAACATGATCGAAACATTAAGAGTATGTTTATAATGGAAAACTAATACCCAGATCATTAAGTGGGATTTTAAGGTAAGGTTTCAGATGAGCTGATCAAGGAAAACGTAAGTAATTATCAAAAGAAGGCACCAAGCCGGGAAGGCTATGTAGCACCATCAAATGTGCGGAATAATCAGAAGGCGCTAAATATCACTAAGGATGCCAATACGAGAACAAACGCATAACGCAAACTATATCAAAAGTATCCGATTCACCAAGAATTCTATCGAGGGACAAGTGACCGCGAGGGACGGTCGGAAAACAAGACACACGCTCGTCCTGGAAGTCAGGACATTCATCAAGGATATGCACGACTGTAAGAGGGACAATGCACTTAGGACAATAAAGAGCAAGATGGCGCTCCACTAAGTGTCCGTGAGTTAAGCGCGTATGGCCAATACACAACCTTGCCTGAGCCGTTTCCCATCGCCAATTACGGTTATTTTTTTTTTTTTATTGTTTTCTACCACAGACGTGGCCACACATTTACAATGCTAACCAGAATATATACATTTTCTTCTGTCCTCCATGGACAGGGTTGGAGATGTGTTAAACATATATTTCAAGGGTTTATTGAACAATCAACCACTGAAGGTGAGTCGGTGCTTTTAAAATGCTAAGCTAACCTATATACGTAAATACATAGATACACAGATTTACGTATGCCTTACATAAAGTGTTCGATGTGTCTTTTACAGTGTCATTAATGTACATTTACAAAGGTGAAATGTAATTCTGATCAGCTTCCATATATACTTTATACCCATACATATACATACACACACACATATACATATATACACACATGCATTCACAGACATTTATCTCATTTACTCTGACAGGGTGAGATAGCTGATAAATAAACTAGTGTGCAATTAAGCACTTAATCACTGAAGGTGATTAAGGTGCTTTTACAAGCTCAGGTTATATAGTTACATCATATACATTGTATAATTAATCTATTACATGGTCAATCTTGGGTACAAGTCCAATATATCATCAAGTGTTCCAGTACTCATATAGTAATTACACAGTTCAGCATACCTTAGCCCAGGGGGGCGAAAGTCAGCCAGTATGGGACATTCTACAATATAATGTTCAAGAGAGTGCATGTTTTCTCTTTCACAAAGTTGACACATTTGTTCACTTTCACAAAGTTGACACATAGTGTACTCGACATTTGGGTTTTGAGAAAGCTGCCAGATACGTCTATATCCCAGGCGTATTCTGGCCACTATAACATCACATTGCCGGGTTCTTGTTCTATTAGTCCCATATGTGAATGTCTCCTCACGATATCTATCATAATATTTAATGCTACAACTTTCAGGTCTTTGTGAATTTGTTAGGTCGGTGAGATCTTCATTAGATATTTGTTTAAGTATTCTCTTTGTCACTGCTAATGAAACACCCATATCAATTTCTACCACTGGTTTTCTACAGGCTGTCTTTGCAAGCATATCAACAGTGTCATGCCTTGAGATGCCAACATGTGATGGTATCCATAGGAATTTAATTTCAAATCTGTTTTCTTTAGCAGCTAAAACATTCATTCGAATATCACTGACTATTTTCTGGGTGTCACTACTATGTGCGTTCAATGCCAGGAGTGCACTCTGCGAGTCACAGTATATAAGTCCACTGCCTTTGTCTTTTAAAAATTCAGTGGCAAGGTATATGCCTGCAAGTTCGGTTTGAGTTGTACTTGCCCAGTCATTGACGCGCTTCATTGCTGTATGTACGAGAGTAGATTGTTCAAATATATTACATGCACATCCGGTACATCGTCCACCTTCTTCTACAGAGCCGTCGGTATAGCACTGATACACATCGTTACCCATACTCTGAGTACTTTCAGTGATGCTTTTCAGTGTTAACTGTTTTAATAATGTAGAGTGCACACTATCTTTCTTGGGCGCATTTACAAAATCAACTGATAAATCCCAGTTATCCCATGGAGTAATTGGTTGATTAATCATTAGTTGAGTTGGGTACATATTTAATATTTTGATGGAGTTGGCTACCTTGTAGAACCAATATACATAATCAGATTTCGTTCTTCTTCTATAGACCTCAGGTGAGTGCAGCATATTAGAAAGTTTAGCTTGAAACTTCATGTGTTGCCTAGATCTACTCAATGCCTTCACGCCGAAAACTGTGCTAATAGACAAAATTCTCTCACTTATGGTAGGTAATTTTAACTCTGCTCTCATATTAACTATTCTCGTGGACTTTGGAGCCGCAAGGATGAGACGCATAGCTTCATTTTGCAAGGTTTCAAGAGATTTCAGCTCTTTGTCAGTATACAGTGTGAGATGTAGAGCATTGTAATCAATCACAGAGCGTATAAATGATACATAAAACATTCTAGCAAGTCTCACGTTAATTCCATGATTGACACCAACAAGGACCCGCAAGGGCTTTAATCTCTCCCAGGTCTCCTCTTGAGAGAAGAAAGGTACCCAGGGTCGTTAATGGGGACACCAAGGTATCTGTAAGACTCGCAGTTCTCAAGTGCTCGCCCATCGGCCACAGGGACACACTACTCTTAAGAGTACGCAGTTTGTTACCAGTAACAGAAGACCAACAACCCTGTCAACGGGCAAGGACGGAGGAATGAATAACTGGGAAGAAGTCAGAATAAGGAATACCTTTACGGGAGATGGGACAAGTGTGGATAGCGGCAGCATCCGCACGCTTATTTAAAGAGACACCAACATGGCTGGGAACCCAGCAAAACTCAACTGACTTAAATTTACTGGAAATAAGAAACAGCCAATGTTGAATCTCGACGACCATCGGATGGACAGGATTAAAGGACTACGAGAGTCAACCACAACCACAAAGGAATATTGACAACGAGAAAGCAGGAGATGAAGACCATAGAGAATAGCATAAAATTCTACCGTGAAGATGCTAATCTCCAGAGGTAAGCGACACACAAGTGTGATCACGGAAAAATAACCGCTTATTTTGAAGTTTCTTTAGAAACGTCTACATCATTTGTAATAGACTCCAGTCCAAGTTATACAAAAAGCGAGTAAGCAACCGAATTTCATGAAATTCAGATGAAAGATGGAGAAAACATGGAGCAGATGACAGCGTATAATTCAGAAGCAGTCAAGTTTAGCAAAAACAATCAGAGTTCGCAAAGGCATTCGACTAATGTGACCATGAAGTGATAGCACACAACATGAGGTCAATGGGAATAACTGGTAAAGTAGGACGATGGATACTCAGTTTTCTGTCAAACAGAACGCAATGAGTTCATATAAAATCGAGTCCGAGCGCAGTTAAAAGCTCTGTACCTCAGGGTACAGTCCTTGCACCGCTACTGTTCCTTATTCTCATATCAGATATAGACAAAAATACAAGTCACAGCTTCGTATCACAACATTGCAGATGACAAGAATCAGCATGAAAATTACCTCTGCTGAAGACATAGAAAAACTACAAGCAGATATTAATATAGCTTTCGACTGGGCAACATAACATAGGGAGCATAACCAAGCAAATATTGCGTCAGCCAGAAAAATGATCGGAAGGATTACGAGAACTTTCAAATCCAGGGATCCCATCACAATGGTTGTACTCTTCAAGTCACTTGTGTTGTCCCGTCTTGAGTACTGCTCAGTACTCACTTCCCCCTTCAGAGCAGGAGAGATTGCTGAAATAGAGGGAATACAGAGAACATATACGCACGCATAGACGAGGTAAAGCACCTAAATTGTTGGGATCGTCTCAAAGCTCTCCAAATGTTCTCTAGAAAGAAGACGAGAGAGATACCAAATAATATACACATGTAAAATACTGGAGGGCCAAGTCCCAAATCATCACAGTAAAATAACAACGTACTGGAGTGAACGATATGGAATAAAATACAGAATAGATCCAGTGAAGAGCAGGGGTGCCATAGGCACAATCAGAGAACACTGTTTAAACATCAGAGGCCCACGCCTGTTCAACATCCTCCCAGCGAGCATAAGAAATATTGCCGGAACAACCGTGGACATCTTCAAGAGAAAACTATATTGTTTCCTCCAAGGAGTGCTGGACCAACCGGGCTGTGGTGGGTATGTGGGCCTGCGGGCCGCTCCAAGCAACAGCCTGGTGGACCAAACTCTCACAAGTCGAGCCTGGTTTCGGGCCGGGCTTGGGGAGTAGAAGGACTCCCAGAACCCCATCCAGCAGGTATCAAGCAGGTAAGTGTAGTGTGGCGTCTCTTGGTACAAGCAGCTACACTCACTCACAGGAAATGCTACGGGAGCTAAACCTCACGTCCCTGGAAGACAGAAGAGTAAGGGGAGACATGATAACCACCTAAAAAATTATCAGGAAATTGTCAGGGTAGACAAATACAAATTGTTTAACACGGGTGGTACTCGAACAAGGAGACACAGGTGGAAACTGAGTACCCAAATGTGCCACAGGGACGTTATAGACAGAACTTTTTCAGTGTCAGAATAGTTAACAGGTGGAATGCATTAGGCAGTGATGTGGTGGAAGCTGCAGACTCCATACACAGTTTCAAATGTAGATATGATAGAGCCCAGTAGGCTCAGGAATCTGTAAACCAGTTGATTTGCAGGTTGAGAGGCGGGACCACAGAGCCAGAGCTCAACCCCCGCAAGCACAACTAGGTGTGTACAACTAGACGATTACTTTGTCCTTTAAACTCAGCAACTTACACTTGAGATGAAGCAGTTTGAGGCAGTTGCTTATGATGTAGGCAAGACCCATAGAGGGGGAGGGGATCACAGCCACCAGGATGGACTCACCACAGACGACACACTTGTGGTACTTGGACAAGATCTCCTAACACCGGGGAGAGGCAGGACAAGGGAAGGAGGAGAGGCAGGACAAGGGAAGGGGTGGGGGAGAGGAAAGTGGAACAGTGGCGTGAGCGTCGGGTCCCCCCCAGCACTGAGTCACCAGGGTGGTGGTGGTGGTAACGGGACGGTGGCGGGGGCGGCCGGCCACACGGAAACACCCTCCTTGTGTGTGCCCTCCTGCCTCATACCTGCTGGATGACGTTCCTGGAGTTCCTCTACTCCCCAAGCCCGGCCCGAGGCCAGGCTTGACTTGTGAGAGTTTGGTCCACCAGACTGTTGCTTGGAGCGGCCCGCAGGCCCACAGCCCAAAAACAGTCCGGTTGGTCCGGCACTTCTTGGAGGAAACTATCTAGTTTTTCTCTTGAAGATGTCCACGGTTGTTCCGGCAATATTTCTGATGCTCGCTGGGAGGACGTTGAACAACCGCGGACCTCTGATGTTCATACAGTGTTCTCTGATTGTGCCTATGGCACCTGTGCTCTTCACTGGACCTCTGATGTTTATACAGTGTTCTCTGATGTGCCTATGCACCTGTGCTCTTCACTGGACCTCTGATGTTTTACAGTGTTCTCTGATTGTGCCTATGGCACCACTGCTCTTCACTGGACCTCTGATGTTTATAAAGTTCTCTGATTGTGCCTATGGCACCTCTGCTCTTCACTGGACCTCTGATGTTTATACAGTTCTCTGATTGTGCCTATGGCATCTCTGCTCTTCGCTGGTTCTATTCTGCATTTTTTTCATATCGTTCGCTCCAGTACGTTGTTATTTTAATGTGTAGATGTGGGACCCCTGTATATGTTAAGGTCCTCATTTTTACCGTATCTGAGTACCTGGAATTATCACTGTTAAACATCATGTTATTTTCTGATGCCCAGTCGAAAACTTTATTAATATCCGCATGCAGTTTTTCAATGTCTTCAGCAGAGGCAATTTTCATGCTGATTTTTGTGTCATCTGCAAAAGATGATACGAAACTGTGACTTGTATTTGAGTCAATATCTGATATGAGAATAAGGAAAAGCAGCGGTGCAAGGACTGTACCCTGAGGTACAGAGCTTTTAACTGCACTTGGACTTGATTTACATGGTTGCCTGTTTACTCTTTGTGTTCTGTTCGACAGAAAACTGAGTATCCAGCGTCCTACTTTACCATTTATTCCCATTTATCTCATTTTGAGTGCTATCACGCCATGGTCACATTTGTCGAATGCTTTTGCGAAGTCCGTGTATATCACATCAGCATTCTGTTTTTCTTCTAATGCCTCAGTGACTTTGTCGTAGTGCTCAAGTAGCTGTGAGAGGCACGATCTTCCCGCTCTAAATCCATGTTGGCCAGGGTTGTGAAGGTCATTGGTCTCCATGTTGGCCTGGGTTGTGGAGGTCATTGGTCTCCATGTTGGCCTGGGTTGTGAAGGTCATTGGTCTCCATGTTGGCCAGGGTTGTGAAGGTCATTGGTCTCCATGTTGGCCTGGGTTGTGAAGGTCATTGGTCTCCATGTTGGCCAGGGTTGTGAAGGTCATTGGTCTCCATGTTGGCCAGGGTTGTGGAGGTCATTGGTCTCCATGTTGGCCAGGGTTGTGGAGGTCATTGGTCTCCATGTTGGCCAGGGTTGTGGAGGTCATTGGTCTCCATGTTGGCCAGGGTTGTGGAGGTCATTGGTCTCCATGTTGGCCAGGGTTGTGAAGGTCATTGGTCTCCATGTTGGCCAGGGTTGTGAAGGTCATTGGTCTCCATGTTGGCCTGGGTTGTGGAGGTCATTGGTCTCCATGTTGGCCAGGGTTGTGGAGGTCATTGGTCTCCATGAATCTAGTGACCTGTCTCCTGATCACACTCTCAAATACTTTTATTATGAGGGACGTTAGTGCAACTGGTCTATAATTCTTTGCCAATACTTTGCTACCACCCTTGTGTAGAGGGGCAATGTCTGCTGCTTTAAGCGCGTCTGGTATCTCCCCCGTGTCCAAGCTCTTCCTCCACACTATACTGAGTGCCTGTGCTACCGGCACTTTGCATTTCTTTATAAATATTGAATTCCATGAGTCTGGACCCAGGGCTGAGTGCATGGGGCATATTGTCAATTTATCTTTCAAAATCTACCACGCACGTGTTGATATCCTAATCACTTATCAGTTCACATATCAGTTATATTTACAGGGGTTTGGATACCACGCATAAAAAGGTTGTCCGGATCTTCCACTTTCATGTTGTTTATTTTAGTGCTAAACATGTCCTCATACTGCTTTTTTAGGATTTCTGTGTCATCCTCAGTGTATGAACCTTCACTCGTACGAATTGGTCCAATACTGGAAGTGGTTCTTGCAAATGTGAAGATATTTTTTTTATTTCTTGAATTGCTTTCTGTTCTAGTTGCCTTTCTTCAATCTGATATGAATGATTCAGTTTCTGCTCAATTTCTTCAATCTCCCGGTTGAAATTATTCCGTCTTTGGTGGGAAAGTCGTGTCTGCTTAAGCATTTCCGTTATTTTTTCCTTCTTTTGTAATGTCGTCTGCGTTCTCTTTCAACGTTGGATCTCTTTCTGGCTTTCCTCAAAGGAACATGTTTCAGACAGACTTCATACGCTTCCGCAGTCAGTTTTTCTATTCCTTGTGTAGGACTTGTATTACTTAGAACAGTTTCCCATGGAATGTTTGTAAGTTCCCTGTTTATTATCTCCCAGTCTATCCTTTTATTATTAAAATTGAATTTACTGAATAGCCCCTCTCGCTTTATCAACGTTTTAGGTCTATTCTGAGTATTGATGGTCGTTTGCACTTCAATGAGCTTGAGATCTGAATATGTGGTATCTGATATCGTAATGTCTCTGATAATGTCTTCATTGTTCGTAAAGACCAGATCTAGAATTTTTTCATTTCTCGTTGGCTCCGATATCTGCTGATTGAGTGAGCATTTGTCACAGAATCTAAGTAGTTCTCTAATCTGTGGTTGGTTAGGTCCTGATAGATTTCCTGGTATAATATTATTGTTTGCTATTTTCCACCTGAGACTAGGCAAGTTGAAGTCACCTAGGAAGATAATATCAGGTATCAAAAGCAGTATGAGGACATGTTTAGCACTCCGATACTCAGCATGAAAGTGGAAGATCCGGACAATTTCTTAATGAATGATACTCAAACACCTGTAAATATAACTGATATCAACACGAGCGCACTAAATTTTGAAAGATAAATTGACAATATGCTCATGCACTCGGCCCCAGGTCCAGACTCATGGAATTCAATATTTATAAAGAAATGCAAAGTGCCGTTAGCACAGACACTCAGTATAGTGTGGAGGAAGAGCTTGGACACGGGGGAGATACCAGATGCACTTAAAGTGGCAGACATAGCCCCTCTACACAAGGGAGGGAGCAAAGCATTGGCAAAGAATTATAGACCAGTTGTACTAAAATCGCACATCATAAAAGTATTTGAGAGAGTGATTAGGAGTCAGGTCACCAATTTCATGGAGACCAATGACCTTCACAACCCAGGCCAACATGGATTTAGAGCGGGAAGATCGTGCCTCTCACAGCTACTTGAGCACTACGACAAAGTCACTGAGGCATTAGAAGAAAAACAGAATGCTAATGTGATATACACGGACTTCGCAAAGGCTTTCGATAGATGTGACCATGGCGTGATAGCACACAAAATGAAGTCAATGGGAATAACCGGTAAAGTAGGACGCTGGATACTCAGTTTTCTGTCAAACAGGACTCGGCGAGTAACGGTCAACCATATAAAATCTAGTCCAAGTGCAGTTAAAAGCTCTGTACCTCAGGGTACAGTCCTTGCACCGCTGCTTTTCCTTATTCTCATATCAGATATAGACAAAAATACAAGTCACAGCTTCGTATCATCCTTTGCAGATGACACAAAAATCAGTATGAAAATTACCTCGGCTGAAGACATTGAAAAACTTCAAGCTGATATTAATAAAGTTTTCGACTGGGCATCAGAAAATAACATGATGTTAACAGTGATAAATTCCAGGTACTCAGGTACGGTAAAAATGAGGACCTTAAACATAATACAGAGTACAAAACACAATCAAATGTGCCCATAGTAGGAAACAGCATGTAAAGGATTTGGGAATAATGATGTCTGACGACCTAACGTTTAGGGAGCATAACCAAGCAAATATTGCGACAGCCAGAAAAATGATAGGATGGATTACGAGAACTTTCAAATCCAGGGATCCCATCACAATGGTTGTACTCTTCAAGTCACTTGTGTTGTCCCGTCTTGAGTACTGTTCAGTACTCACTTCCCCCTTCAGAGCAGGAGAAATTGCTGAAATAGAGGGAATACAGAGAACATATACGGCACGCATAGACGAGATAAAGCACCTAAATTATTGGGATCGTCTCAAAGCTCTCCAAATGTACTCACTAGAAAGGAGACGAGAGAGATACCAATAATATACACCTGGAAGATACTGGAGGGCCAGGTCCAAATCTGCACAGTAAAATAACAACGTACTGGAGTGAACGATATGGAAGAAACGCAGAATAGAACCAGTGAAGAGCAGAGGTGCCATAGGCACAATCAGAGAACACTGTCTAAACATCAGAGGTCCACGGTTGTTCAACATCCTCCCAGCGAGAATAAGAAATATTGCCGGAACAACCGTGGACATCTTCAAGAGGAAACTAGATTTATTCCTCCAAGGAGTGCCGGACCAACCGGGCTGTGGTGGGTATGGTGGGCCTCGCGGGCCGCTCCAAGCAACAGCCTAGTGGACCAAACTCTCACAAGTCAAGCCTGGCCTCGGGCCGGGCTTGGGAGTAGAAGAACTCCCGAACCCCATCAACCAGGTTATCAACCAGGTAACACACTACCACCACCACACACTACGACTACCACACAGTACTACCAACCTACACTACCACCACACACTACCACCACCACACACTACCACCACCACACACTACCACACACACACACACTACCACCACACACACTACACCCACCACACTACCACTAACACACACTACCACCACACACACTACCACCACCACACACTACCACCCCCACATACTACCACCACCAAACACACTACTACCAGCACACTACCACCACCACACACTACTACCTCCTCACACTACCACCACACACTACCACCACCACACTACCACCACCACACACGACCACCACATAGCACCACCCACCACACACACTGCCACCACACACTACCACCAATACACACTACTACCACCACCACCACACACTACCACCACCACACCACTAACACCACCACACACTACTACTAATACACACTACTACCACCACACACTACTACCACCATCCACACACTACAACCACCACCGCACACGACCACCACCACCACACACTACACCACCACCACAAGCTACCACCACCACACACTACCACCACCACCACAAGCTACCACCACCACACACTACCACGACCATACACACTACCACCACCACACATAACACCACCACACACTAACACTACCACACACTAACACACCACACACTATCACACTACAAATTACCACCATCACACTTGAACACCACCACACACTACCCACCACCACACACTACCACGACCACACACTACCACCACTACATACTACTAGGACCACACACTACCACCACCACAGATTACCACCACCACACATTAACACCACACACACTACCACCACACACTCTTCCACCACCACAAATTACCACCACCACACACTACCATCACCACACACTTCCGCCACACACACTAACACCAAGACACACTACCACCACCACACACTACCACCACCACACACTACCACCACCCAACACTACCACCACACACTTCCACCACCACACACTTCCACCACCACACACTACCACCATTACACATTATTACCACCACACAATACCACCACCACACACTACCACCACCACAAATTTCACACACTACCACCACCAAACACTTCCACCACACACTACCACCACACTACCACCACACACTACCACCACCACACACTACCACCACAACACACTACCACCACCACACACTTCCACCACCACACACTACCACCACACACACTACCACCAACACACCTACCACCAACACACACTATCACCACCACACACTACCACCACCACACACTACCACTACCACACAATGCCACCACCACACACTACCACCACACACTACCATCACAACAACTACCACCACACACACTAACACCACACACACTAACACCACCACATACACTACCACCCCACCCACACTACCCGCCACCACACACACTACTACCAACCCACACTACCACCACACACTACCACCACCACACACTACCACCACCACACACTTCCACCACCACACACTATCACCACACACACTTCCACCACCACAACTACCAGCACCATACACTTCCACCACAACACACTACCACCACCACACACTACCACCACAACTCACTACCACCACCACCACCACACACTTCCACCACCACACACTACCACCACACACACTACCAAAACACACACTACCACCAACACACACTACCACCACCACTCACTACCACCACCACAACTACCACTACCACACACTGCCACCACCACACACTACCACTACACACTACCATCACAACACACTACCACCACACACACGACCACTACCACACACTTCCAGCACCACACACTACCATCACAACACACTACCACCACACACACTAAACACCACCACACACTAACACCACCATACACTACCACCACCACACACTACCACCACACACACTACCATCACACACACTACCACCACCACACACTACCACCTGCACACACTACAATCACACACTACCACCACCACACACTACCACCACACACACTACCACCACCTCACTCTAATACCACCACACACTACCACCAACACACAATGCCACCAACACACTACCACCACCACCACACACTACCACCACCACACACTGCCACTACCACCCACACTCTACCACCACCACACACTGATACCACCACACACTGCCACCAACACACGCTACCACTACCACACACTACCACCACCACCACACACTACCACCACCACACACTACCACCACCACACAATACCACCACCACACACTATCTCCACCACCACACTCTTCCACCACCACCACACACTACCACCACCACCACACACTACCACCACCAATACCACACACTACCACCACCACCACAAAACACTACCACCACCAACACCACACACTACCACCACCACCACCAAACACTACCACCACCACGATACACCACCATCACCATTACCACCACACACTACCACCACACACTACCACCACCACAAATTTCACACACTACCACCACACACTACTTCCACACACTACCTCCACACACGTCACCACACACTACCACTACACACTACCACCACCACACACTATAATCACCACACACTACCACAACCACACACTACCACCACACTACCCACCACCACACTACCACCACCACACACTACCATCACCACACATTACCACCACCACACACTACCACCACCACACACTACCACCACCACACACTACCACCACCACACACTACCACTACCACACACTACCACCACTACATACTACAGGCGCAACACACTACCAGCACCACAAATTACCACCACCACACATTAACACCACCACACACTACCACCACACACACTTCAACCACCACAAATTACCACCACCACAAATTACCACCACCACACACTTCCATCACCACACACTACCACCACACACACTAACCACCAACACACTACCACCACATACACTACCACCACCACACACTACCACCACCACACACTACCACTACACGCACGACCACCACCACATACATCCACCACACATTACCACCATACACTACCACCACCACACACAACCACCACCACGCACTACCACCACCAATCACTACCACCACCAAACACCACCACCACACACACTTCCACCACCACAAATTCCACCACCCAACACTACCACCTTTACACACTATTACCACCACCACACACTACCACCACCACACACTAGTACCACCACACACTTCCACCACACACTACCACCACACACTACCACCACACAATACACCACTACACACTACCTCCACCACAAACTACCACCAGCACACACTTCCACCACCACACTACTACCACACACACTACCACCAACACACACTACCACCAACACACACTACCACCACCACACACTACCACCACCACACACTACCCCTACACACACTGCCACCACCACACACTACCACCACACACTACCATCACAACACACGACCACCACACACACTAACACCACCACACACTACCACCACCACACACTACCACCACCACACAGTACCACCGCCACACACTAATACCAGCACACACTACCACCACCACACACTACGACTACCACACACAGTACTACCAACCTACACTACCTCCACACACTACCACCACCACACACTACCACCACCACACACTACCACACACACACACTACCACCACACACACTACCACCACACACACTACCCACTACCACACACTACCACCACACACACTACCACCACCACACACTACCACCCCCACATACTACCACCACCAAACACACTACTACCAGCACACTACCACCACCACACACTACTACCTCCTCACACTACCACCCACACACTACCACCACCACACTACCACCACCACACACTACCACCACATATCACCACACCACACACACACTGCCACCACACACTACCACCAATACACACTACTACCACCACCACCACACACTACCACCACCACACACTAAAACCACCACACACTACTACTAATACACACTACTACCACCACACACTACTACCACCTCCACACACTACAACCACCACCGCACACTACCACCACCACCACACACTACCACCACCACCACAAGCTACCACCACCACACACTACCACCACCACCACAAGCTACCACCACCACACACTACCACGACCATACACACTACCACCACCACACAATAACACCACCACACACTAACACTACCACACACTAACACCACCACACACTATCACCACTACAAATTACCACCATCAAACTTACACCACCACACACTACCACCACCACACACTACCACTACCACACACTACCACCACTACATACTACTAGGACCACACACTACCACCACCACAGATTACCACCACCACACATTAACACCACCACACACTACCACCACACACTCTTCCACCACCACAAATTACCACCACCACACACTACCATCACCACACACTTCCGCCACATACACTACACCAATACACACTACCACCACCACACACTACCACCACCCACACTACCACCACACCACACTACCACCACACACACTTCCACCACCACACACTTCCACCACCACACACTACCACCATTACACATTATTACCAACCACACAATACCACCACCACACACTACCACCACCACCACTACCACCACCAAACACTTCCACCACACACTACCACCACCACTACCACCACACACTACCACCACCACACACTACCACCACAACACACTACCACCACCACACCTTCCACCACCACACACTACCACCACACACACTACCACCAACACACACTACCACCAACACACACTATCACCACCACCACTACCACCACCACCACACACTACCACTACACACAATGCCACCACCAACACACTACCACCACACACTACCATCACAACACACTACCACCACACACACTAACACCACACACACTAACACCACCACATACACTACCACCACCACACACTACCGCCACCACACACACTACTACCAACCCACACTACCACCACACACTACCACCACCACACACTACCACCACCACACACTTCCACCACCACACACTATCACCACACACACTTCCACCACACAACTACCACCCATACACTTCCACCACAACACACTACCACCACCACACACTACCACCACAACTCACTACCACCACCACCACCACACACTTCCACCACCACACACTACCACCACACACACTACCAAAAACACACACTACCACCAACACACACTACCACCACCACTCACTACCACACCACAAACTACCACTACACACACTGCCACCACCACACTACCACTACACACTACCATCACAACACACTACCACCACACACACTACCACTACCACACCTTCCATCACCACACACTACCATCACAACACACTACCACCACACACACTAACACCACCACACACTAACACACCATACACTACCACCACCACACACTACCACCACCACACACTACCACCACCACACACTACCACCACCTCACACTACCACTACCACACACTTCCAGCACCACACACTACCATCACAAACACTACCACCACACACACTACACCACCAAACACTAACACC